>SEYY01001176.1:0-22289 GCA_009176605.1 Armadillidium nasatum
ATCTTTCCAAGAAAAATCACGAGAAAAGTATAAACCAAAAATTTTAAGAACAGATAAGAAGACATCATAGTTGTGTGGAAGATTGTGTCGAGTTTAGAGATGGAGGAACTAAATTTGCGAGGAAAACAGCCATGATTTCTTTGGCCAAATTTGAGATACGTGAAAGATCAGAAGTTAGTTGCTCCAAGGCTACCCTTCTCTAGTCTATCAACTGCTGTTAACTGCGTTTTTCAAACTGGAAGGAGTAATGAAGGGTGGAGTCATCAGCATATGAATGGATTGGTGATGAGGTAATAGAGAGAAGGTCATTAATGAAAAGCAGAAAAAATGTTGGGGATAGGACAGAACCCTGAGGAACACCACTATTAATAGAGTTAAAGGAAGAAGGTTGGCTGTGTACAACAACTGCTATAGAACGACCGGAAAGGAAATTAGTGAGAAGATCACAGAGAGAAGGATAGATACCGAAAGAAATCAAAGAAATCAAAGCTTTGTGCCAAACTCTATCGAAAGCTTTCGATATGTCCAGTGCGGCAGCAAAAAATTCACCGAAATGCCGAAGAGCGGAGGACCAAGAGTCAGAGAGAAGGGAAAGAAGATCACCAGTAGAGCGTTTCTTACGAAAGCCATACTTGCGATCAGAGATAAGATTTAGAAGAATTGAGATGTTTCCAAATCTTCTTATTAAGGATAGATTCGAAAACTTTAGAGAGAACGGAGGTCAAAGAAATGGATGGTAGTTGGAGGGTTGAGAGGGGTCCCCCTTCTTCGGCACAGGCTGAATGAGTGCACGTTTCCAGCAAGAAGAGAAGGTTGAAGTAGATAGACAAAGACGAAATAGTTTACCGAGGCAGGGTGCAAGCTCGAAAACACAAGTTTTGAGAACCACAGGAGGAATACCATCAGGACCATACGCCTTCTTAGTATTAAGCTCAGAGAGAGCAGAAATAACATCTTTAGAAGAAATTCTAATTTTAAGCATAATTGAGTTAGAGGGGATTGAAGGAGGAGGAATAGCTCCGGAATCGTCTAAGGTTGAATTAGAGGCAAAAGTTTGAGCGAAGAGTTCATCTTTAGAAGAAGGTAAAACAGCATGTGTGCCGTCGGAAGATATTAAAGGAGGGAAAGAGGAAGAAGCATAGTTAGAGTTGACATTTTTTGCAAAATGCCAGAAAGAACGTGAAGAAGAGGAACCAGAAAGATTATTGCATTTTCTATGGAGAAATGAGTTTTTAGTGTTACTAAGGATAGATTTTGCACGATTCCGGGATGAAATATAAGTTTGAAGACGATGGTAATCCCTGAAGGCAGCATCCCTGCGGCGGATAGCGCGAGAACAAGCAGAGTTAAATCAAGGTTTGTTAGGTTTAGTAGAAGGGAAAGAAAATGGAATGTACGCCTCCATGCCAGAGAGAATCACCTCGGTAATGCGTTCTGCACACTCCGAGGGACCCCTCCCACGGAAGCAATAATCATTCCACGGGAAATCAAAGTAGTACGACCGCAAGTCCGACCAGATTGCGGCACCTGCCTCAAACGTTTCCTTTCAATAGAAAGGGGTCTTTCCTGCGGAAGACTTGAAGAGATAGAAGAGGATACAGAGATAAGAAGGTGATCGGAGGAACCCAGAGGAGGAAAGAGTTTAACAGTATAAGGAGAATGATTAGAAGTTAGAAAAAGGTCTAGAATGTTGGGTTCATCTCCAAGACGATCAGGGATACGAGTAGGAAGCTGTTCCAACTGCTCAAAGTCGTTTTTGATAGCGAAATGGAAGGCACGTTCACCAGCTGTATCATGAGAACTAGATGAAAGCCATTGGCGGTGGTGAACATTGAAAAAATCACCTAATATGATGATTTCAGAGAAAGGAGAAGAAGAGAGAATGTGCTCTATTTTGGAGTTTAAATAGTCGAAGAATTTAGGATAGTCAGTAGAATTAAGAGATAAATAAACAGAACAAATGAATTTAGTCGTAGAATGGCAAGAGAGTTTAAGCCATAAGGTGGAAAATTCGGAAGACTCCAAATTAGAGACACGAGAACAAACGACATCGTTGCGCACGTATGCACAACAACCGCCTTTGGTTGAAAATTGATATATATATATATATATATATATATATAATATATATATATATATATATATATATATATATATATATATATATATATATATATATATATATATATATATATATATATATATATATATATATATATATATATTAGAGACAAGTGGAATTAAATCGAAGTTAGCAATAAAAAGAATTTTTCTCTTTTGAGAGGAAAAATTAATTATTATTTTTTGGATTAACTTAAAAAATCAAATATTAAAGGACAAATAATTTCAATTTGATTATATTGAATATATATATATATATATATATATATATATATATATATATATATATATATATATATATATATATATATATATATATATATATATATATATATATATATATATATATATATATATATATATATATATATATATATATATATATATATATATATATATATATATATATATATATATTTCAGTTTGAAGAGTTAAAACAATGTGCAAACGTTGACAACTTTTACACTTTCATCGAAATTTGTTGCAACAAGAACAACGTAACTCGCATGGTAGTTATTAAAATGTTTGACAAACAGTTATCTCATCATTTCATTAGGTTGTGCACCGGCGAGAATGGACCCTTCATACAGAGGAGCATTATTCAACAAAGTCATCGATAATGATTACTTCAAAGGCATTTTGCTTGTTGAAAATTTCATCGAAAATGGCCGTAGATGTAAAAGGGTGATAGATTACAACTTCTCTTCTGAAACTGAAGTGGACTATGAATGTCACGTTGACGAAATGTTCGTTTGTATAAATCCTAATGCACTAGGTAGCTTTAGTATATTTTTTTCGAGTAAAACTGTAAAACTAGGACCTTGTATCATCGGAAGGATAATTTCTCCAAAAATATTAAAGGATTCCATAAATTATGATGAACCTTCATTTTTGAAAATTTTGGATTGCGGCATTATTTTAGAGCTTTAATATATATATATATATATATATATATATATATATATATATATATATATATATATATATATATATATATATATATATATATATATATATATATATATATATTATATATATTATTATATTTTCAAATCTTGTTTAATTATAGTTTTATTTCGAAATAAATATTTAATTATGAGAATTTTTTGTTAAATTTTTATAATTAAACCATCGATATAATATTTTTATATATTATATATATATATATATATATATATATATATATATATATATATATATATATATATATATATATATATATATATATATATATATATATATATATATATATATATATATATATATATATATATATATATATATATATCGCAGTTTTTATTCCAATTCCTACTTGTGAAACAACATCACATTTCTTTTTCTTTTATCGAAACTCAAGGATTGATTGTTCTGACAGACAAATTGTAGTATGCACCCTTTTACTGCCTTCCTATTCAAGTTTCAGATAAATACGGATGTTGCCCACAACTACTCAACCATGTTTGATCTCGAGGTTCTAATTAACAGTCTTATGCACTCTTGCCATCCTACGACTGAATTTAATTTTTTTTTTTTTTTATTTTATTTTTTTTTAATCTACTGACAGGCTAAACTGTTCGACTATATCAAGACTCCAATTTAGATAACATTCTCTTCTCTTTCCTGTAAAACTATTTCGGTTGATTTTAATATTCTCCACCACCATGGCTTTTATTTCTGTTTCACTAGAAGTCTAATTAAAGCTGGTGAACTTTCCTTCTATTTCCCAAATCAGAATAACTTGAGCAGATGTTCCAATTTTCTATTCCGTATCCCTGATCGATTTAAATAAAAACCCAAAATTATTTAACATTCTTAACATACAATCCTTTTTCACAGTTTCCTTTTCTCTCTTCATTATTTATCTCCACCCAACTGTAGATAACTCGTGGAAAGATGGTGATCTCTGAGCAACTAATCTTTGACCTTTCTCGAATTTATAATTAAAGCGGAAAATACATGCTTATTTTCAGTGTGTCAAAAACTCAGTTATTTAATCATTCTACTTTGCATATTCTTTCACACAACTATTATCATCATCGAAAACCGACTACTCAATTCTTCATCTTTCCCTAATATACTCGTTTCTTTTTCTCGTTAATTTCATCGAAGGATTACATATTACTTTTATCGAAAAAAACACTAAGAAGTTGGGCGTTCTGAGATATTTTCAAAATTTCTTAACACATCCCGTTACTTACCATTTACAGGTGTGTCGTTAACCCCTTTATGGAGTACGACTCTCATATTTGGAGTGGTTTCATTCACAACCCCTCTCATGAAAAGGTGCAGACTGTCTTTTTGCTTTCTCAACTCTCATTCTCACTCAATCCAGTCATTCTCGTCGAATTGACTCGCCAATCTTTTTGTAATTATCGTTATTCCAAAGGACATTCACTCTCTCCTCTGAACTCATTAGTCATATTCCTCCTACAATGAGGGCTTGTGTGACACGCTTTCCTACACAGTTTCATTCTTTCAATGCCAGACTCTCTCTTCACAGACGCGCAATCTTAGAAGCACTCATTTTCTTTAAACTAATTCCCATAGTTTTTATTTTACTCAAATATGTGAAAAAAATTTATTCTTTAAGTAAAGTTTGTCGTATTTTATTATTATTATTATTATTTTGAAGGAATTTCTACACACCTCTTCTTTTATTAGTTTAATCTATTTTTGGTTTTTCAAATTACGTACAAAATGCATTAATTTAGTATATTAACAGTCCTTTTCTGAAACATGTTTTAAAGAAACTGGAATGTTTTTTCTTCGTTTTGTCTAAGTCTCTGTAATTATAAATTAATGTTACTATTTTACATATATATATATATATATATATATATATATATATATATATATATATATATATATATATATATATATATATATATATATATATATATATATATATATATATATATATATATATATATATAACGGACTAAACCATTATCCATATAACAAAACAATATTTATAGCAATTGACATAAACAAAGCCTTTGATACTGTCCCGAGACACAATCTAATCCATAAAATCCTCCAATCCAACAAATATCAAGAAATGGCTAGCCAACTTCCTATCAGGAAGAACCGCCCAAATACAACAAAACGGCCAAAAATCTCGGACCATAAACATAAGAAACGGAGTTCCCCAAGGAGCCATACTATCCCCCACACTATTGAACCTATACACAGCAGACCTCCCGCAACCACAAACAACTCACACCCGCATTCCTTCATACGCCGACGACATAACTATTGCCACCACTCACCAAAATCTCGCTACCGCAACAACAATCACACAAGACTACCTAACACTAATCCAAACTTGGCTGACAGAAAACCGGATGACGGCATCCCCAAACAAATCCTCCATAACCCTCATAACAACAGACAAACACCTATCCAACACCCACCCACAAGTCCTACTAAACAACACCCCCATACACTTCAACAAAACTCCAAAGATTCTTGGCCTAACATTTGATTCACACCTCACTTTCTCCAAGCACATCCAAAATACCACCTCAGCCGCAAACAGAAAACTCAACATCCTCAAAACAGTGGCCAATACTGACATACACAACAACATACAAACCTCAATTGCCATCTACAAACAATTTATACGCCCCACCATCAACTATGCCTCCCCTGTCTGGCACCCTTTGCTCGCCGACCAAAACTTAATAACACTCCAAATAACGCAAAATAGAGCCCTTCGCACAATCACCGGCTGCACACCCACAACCCCTCAACAACACCTACATAATGAAACCAAGATACTACCTATAAAGAACCACCTCGAAATGATAGGCACTCAATTTTACGCAAAAACACGTCTACCCACACACCCATGTCACAATACTCTCCTCCAACCTACCATACACAGACTAAAACAACCTCCATCATCCACCGGTACCTTTTACAAACAAATCCTAAATCACATCCCCCCAATACCACAATAACCAAACATATACACACTCAACTAACACATTCCTACATGATCAACAGACCTCCAAACAACATCCTGAACTCACCCCCTCCCGAAATAAACCCCGACTTCAGCAACCTCCCAAGACACTCAAAAATCTCACTAGCAAGATTGAGATGTGGGCACCACCCAAACTTACAACATTACAAACACAAATTCAAAATAAACCAGGCAGCATCTCCCACTTGTACCAGATGCGGAATGGCCCCGGAGACCGAATCACACTTTCTACTACACTGTCCTTCCATCTCTCGCCCCAGGGGCATCACTTCTTTGAAGGATCTCAGGACGAGACCGACTGCGGCAGGAAGCTTCATTAGCGAAGTGTGGCTGCCTCAAAAGGGTGGTCAGGGGGTGAGAAGGTATATATATATATATATATATATATATATATATATATATATATATATATATATATATATATATATATATATATATATATATATATATATATATATATATATATATATATATATATATATATATATATATATATATATATATATATATATATATATATATATATATATATATATATATATATATATATATATATATATATATATATATATATATATATATATATATATATATATATATATATATTTTGGATATCTAAAGTCTAAGGCTCGATTATACTGGGCGAGTTTAAAAGTTGGTGAGTGAGTGAGTAGTCGATTACACCGGGCTATTAAACTCGTTGCGCTGATTCATCTATCCTCTCACAGTGTTTCTTTGTTTCGAGTTCTTCCATTTCTTTGTAGGCTATTTAGTATCTTAAATAAAATATCAAAATGGAATGGCAATGATATAAAATTTTTGGAAATATATGAAAAATATTCTTGGCTATTTAATTTTTAAAATGTTGAATATTTAATTATCAAAATAAAAGATATTTCAAAATTTGTACAAACATTTATAAATCTTGTTTCAAATTAAATTACGAGCTTTCAGTGTTTGTACCTCCTGGTAGGCGAGTGAGCAAGACGTTGATTGCACTGAGCGAGTTTACAAGCCAGCCAGTAGAGTATAAAGTAGCCGCGTCCTCAACTTTTGCAGTGAGTGGCGATTTAGCTACTTTACTCGCTGATGTATATTAAATTGGGTGAGTTGACTCGCTACTCGCTGGCTCGTAAAATCACTCAATGTAATCGAGCGTTTGAGCCAGTGGTGGAAAGCCTTTAAGGGGTACAGGGCAAAAATAAAATAAAAATTTTCCTTGCGTACAAAACAATTATTCGGTACTAAATTGGGTAATTGTTTGTCAGAGTGGCCTGTTAACCGATTTTAACCATTTTTGCGCAGATCACAGAAAGTACAATAAAAATAAAACAATCTATTACGCAGAGAGACCCATAGCATCATTTATTCAACTAGCAAATATCTACACTTTTCACAATAATGCACGTTTTCAACGCGAACAAGACTCTGATCATAGCTTTCGTATGCGACAAAATACGCAAAGCCATGGTTCTCAAAACTGATGAATTTTAGCTGCTATACATTCTAAATGTTTACATTTATTACTTTTTTTTTAATTTCTTTTAATGCACTGACATATCCGACGTTCGCGAGATTAGGCATATTTTCTGGCTGTTAGGCGTTCTTTTACCATTTAAGTCCAGGTTAGCTTAAGTCGAACTAGTTTGTTAGATTTTAGAATTTCTTTAAATTTATAAAATCTAACAAATTAGTTCGACTTATCTTAACCTGGACTTAATGGTAAAAGTACGCCTAACGGCCAGCAAATTGTCCTAATCTCGCGATTGTCGGATGTGTCAGTGTGTAAAAGAATAAAAATAAAAATACAACAAATTTAAACATCTGCGACGTGAACGTATTGCTTCGTTATATATATATATATATATATATATATATATATATATATATATATATATATATATATATATATATATATATATATATATATATATATATATATATATATATATATATATATATATATATATATATATATATATATATATATATATATATATATATATATATATATATATATATATATATATATATATATATATATATATATATATATATATATATATATATATATATATATATATAATCCTAAAACAAGATTTACCTCCCTGAAAGCTTTAAACATTTGTCATGGTAACAAAAGTTGAATTGCACGTATCCTTAATATACATTGAGATGTGTGAGAGAAAGAAACGTATGACAAACACATTTTTAATTTAATAATAAAAAAAGAGCGATTCATTTAAAAAGTTTTCCTAAAATAGGTCGTACGATTTAAGAGAAGATTCTCCAAATTGACCATCATCAGCTTTTAGATGTTCTCCCCCAACATGAATTTCTTTACGAATTTGGAGAAAAGCACTGACTATGATTATCATTTTTGAGATTTTGTTGAAGATTGTACGAATGATAGAATAGATGTCGGAGGCTTTAAAGATGTTGCATATTTCATCGCAGTCAGTTATATTCTAGGTCTCTAGGAGATGTGATGACGTTGGGAATGGTGACGTTCACAAAATAATTCTTGATTGTGGAATAATGATTAGCATTTGATTTTTAAGGTAATGATTTTTGAAATTATAATGAATTAATATTAGTAATATTTTTTTAAAATAAATTTTAATAACCTTACCTTACAAATAAATTTTCGCATTCAATATGTCACTTCTCAGATTTCATATTTTTATTATCAAATAAATTCGAACAATTTATACCAAACTATTAATGTGTTTGTTACGTTTTTGTTTTCTTGTTTCAGAGAATGGCACAGAAAAAACAATCTGAAAATTTCAAAATTTAATGTTTAACCAAAAACATTTTGTAACAGTAAAAAAAAATTCAGAATTTATAAAAAAATTTATCATAATAATAATAAAATGAGTACAAATAAATCAATTAATAAACTTAGCTTAATTAAAATATATAATTCATTAAAATTACAAATACAAAAAAATTGATAAATACCAATATAATTCAGTACTGATACATTGAAATGTCTAACGAACAATACTAAAAAAAAAATCCAATTTTCCTCTCTTTCTTTCTCTCTCTCTCTCTCTCTCTCTCTCTATATATATATATATATATATATATATATATTATATATATATATATATATATATATATATATATATATATATATATATTATATATATATATATATATATATATATATATATATACTATACGGTAAAGACAATGCCACTGTCAAAAACCTTCAAATATAAAGGATTTTCATAATTAATGTTCTTATAAAATTCAGGAGGAGAAATTACCCTACCAAAGGGTTGCTTCCAATAAATATCATCTGTCCATATACAACGAACAATATCGAAGCTTCCATCGTAGTTTAAATAAAGAAAAACTTGATTTTCTTTAAAACGGCAAGTACTAAACGGTTCCCCTACGCAGTATCTATAATCAATCAAATCTGTTGGTTTCACACTTATTATCAATAAGACTTTTTCAACGCGCACAACTATATCTAAATGACCACTAAACTCGTAAATACAATCCTTACTGTAGGAAGAACCCTTATATGAAGGCCCACATTCTCCAGTACAAAGCTTGATAAATTGATCACACAAATGTCTGTCGAACGTCTCTATAATCACCATTTGAGTCACGTTTTTTTCATTGCAACAAATATTAATGAATGTGTTGAAGTTCTTTTGCAATTCAAACATTGTTTCACATCTTCGAACTGAAATATATATATATATATATATATATATATATATATATATATATATATATATATATATATATATATATATATATATATATATATATATATATATATATATATATATATATATATATATATATATATATATATATATATATATATATATATATATATATATATATATATATATATATATATATATATATATATATATATATATATATATATATATATATATATATATATATATATATATATATATATATATATATATATATATATATATGATAAAAAAAAAAAGCTTTCACATTTCCATTAATCTAACTCACCCATATCAGTAAAGAGTTCTTGGGAACTTCTGATAAGCTCAAAGAATAGAAAAATAATTGATTTCCACACAACAAAATTTTCCCGTATTTAACATCGTCATTAATTTTATGAAATGCAAAGACCTTCTCTTCATTTTGAAGTCTTTTGTAAATCTGAAAACGATAATATCGGATATAAAATCAAAATTCAAATTTATAATTTTCTTCAAATTAAAAAAAAAAAAAAATTAGATATGAATATATTGTAGAAGATACAATTTCCATTTTATTATTCTTGGAGATTGACTCCTAACTTCGCTGCAGTATTAAGAAATGATAGTCAATATTTCAATTTTGCATCAGCGTAGCTTATGAACAGGGCCTAGACCATGGGTGGACAACTATTGGCACGCGGGCCAAATTTTTCTGGCACGTTAAACTATTTTTTCTATTTTTTAGGGAGTATCTTTAAGCGGCGTAGCCCACGGGAACAGAACTTCGACGTGTGCAAGCTAGCCTATTTCTGAAGAAAAAGTCAATTTCTCATTAGGCTATAAAAGCGGCTGCGCGCACCGGAAGCAGTCAGTTGTTGATGCCAATGATAGTATTTTTAATTAAATTATGTAATTATCTCTATATATGGGAGTTACATTTATACTTACATGCTAATAAACAATATGTACAAAAAGACTTTTTCGTAAAAACCTGTCATAATTTTTTCCATTTAGTCCGTTTTACACGTTTTACATAATTTACATTATAACTTACAACACTCTGTCTTTATCATCTTGGCTGTTTTTTTAAAGGTTGCTCCCTCCCTCCACTGGCCTAGACTTTTCGTAACTAAGGAACTTGCCAGCTGCAGTGTAATAACTTTGCGATTTCCTTGGCTATTCTACCAACGTATATATATATATATATATATATATATATATATATATATATATATATATATATATATATATATATATATATATATATATATATATATATATATATATATATATATATATATATATATATATATATATATATATATATATATATATATATATATATATATATATATATATATATATATATATATATATATATATATATATATATATATATATATATATATATATATATATATATATATAATCTTGTTTTGTCTCTAAGTCTTCCGCAAGAACGGCTCCCATCTTTGTAGAAGAGACGTTTCTGGCATTTCGGTGCCACTAACTGGTCTGACTTGCGGATGTACTTTTTTGATTTTCCATTGAATGATTACTGTTTCCGAAGGAGAGGTCCCACTGAGTATGCAGAGCGCATAACCGAGGTTATGCATAGAGGCGTACATTCTAAATTCTTTCTCTTCTACTAAGCCTTGGTTTAACTCTGCTTGTTTTTGCGCTATAAGCCAAAGGGATGTTGCCTTCTGGGATTACCATCGTCTTCATATTCCAGAAACTCATGCAATTTATATTTCATCCCGGAATCATGCAAAATCTATCCTTCGTAACACTAAAAACTCTTTTCTCCGTAGAAAATACAATAATCTTTCTGGTTCCTCTTCAAGTTCTTTCAGGCATTTTGCAAACAATGTCAACTCTAACTTTGCTTCTTCACCTTTCCCTTTTATAATATCTTTTGACGGTTTAAGTGCCGTTTCCCTTCTTCTAAAACAACTTTTCGCTCAAACTTTTGCCTCTAATTCAACCTTAGACGATTCCGGTGCTATACCTCCTCCTTCAACGCTGTCCAACTCATTTACGCCTAATATTGAAATTTTTTATACAGACGTCATTTCTACTCTCTCTGAGATTAACACTAAGAAGGAGTACGGTCCTGATGGTATCTCTTCTGTGGTTTTCAAAGCGTGTTTGTGGACTTGCACCCTGCCTTGGTAAACTATTTCGTCTCTGTCTTTTTACTTCAACCTTCCCTTCTTGCTGAAAAGTGCGCTCATTCAGCTTGTTCCGAAGGGGCACCCCTCTCAACTCGCCAACTACTGTCCCATTTCTTTAACCTCCGTTCTTTCTAAAGTTTTCGAATCTATCCTTAACAAATAGATTTTTAAACATCTCAACCCTTCAAATCTTATATCTGATCGACAGTATGACTATCGTAAGAAATGCTCTCCTGGTGATCTTCTTTCCCCTCTCTCTGACTATTGGTATTCCACTCTACGGAATTTCGGTGAATCTTTTGCTATCGCTCTGGACATTTCGAAAGTCTTCGATAATGTCTGGTACAAATCTTTAATTTCTAAACTTCCCTCTTTAGGAATCTATCCTTCTCTCTATGATTTTCTTTCCTGTCGTTCTATAGCTGCTGTTATAGACGGCCACGGTTCCTTTAAATCTATTAATAGTGGGGTTCCTCAGTATTCTGTCCTGCCCCCAACACTTTTTCCACTTTTCATTAATGATCTTTCTATTATTTCATTGCTTATCCACTCCTATGCTGAAGACTTCACACTTCATTACTCCTTTCATTTCGAAAGGCTGTTAATGCTATACCAGCACACTGTATACTAAGGTTCCGACAGAGGCTAAAATAGCTCCCAGACAATTCATCAACATTACTACGCTAAGCTGCTTAATTACTATATCTTGGCATTCATTTCAACCTCAACTCAGTAGCTACAGATTGGATCCTAATTTGCCCCTCCCAACAACAGTTAAATGACGCTAAAATGGTGGCCTTAGAGCAACTGACCTCTGATCTTTCTCGCATTTCAAATTGAGGCAGAGAAAACAGTTGTTTCCAATGAATCAAAAACTCAATTCTTCCATATCTCTACTCGACACAATCTTCCACACAACTATAACGTCTTCGAAAATACACAACTCAAGCCTTCATCTGTCCTTAATATTCTCGGTGTTTTTTTCTACGTGATCTTTCTTGGAAAGATCACATTACTTCTCTTTCCAAACAAGCTTCTAGGACGTTGGATGTTCTGTTGCGCCTTCGTAATTTTTTTACGCCAATTAAGTTTCTATCTCTTTATAGGGATGTTTTTCTCCCCTGTATGGAGTACACCTCACATTTCTGGGGTGGTTAAACTCACGTAGCTCTCTTTGACAAAGTGGAGTCTATGGCTTTTTGTCTTAACAACTCTTCCGCTCTCACAAATTCTCTCCAATCTCTTTCTGCCGGTCGAACTGTTGCATCACTCTCTCTCTTCTTGTACAATGAACGCTGCTCTTCTGAACTCTCCAGTTCCATTTCCCCTCCATTGAGGAGGGCTCGTGCAACACGCCTTTCTACTCTTATCCTTTCTCTCTCTGAAACTTAACCGCTATGCTTAATCATAGTATAAGTATTACTTAGTAGGATTAATAAATGTTATAATTTTCTGATTGACAGTGATGCACTTTTTGTGTATGCCTATTTTTTTTTTTTTTTTAATAAACACCGTCATGAAGCAAATTGTATTTCTTTTAATCATTTAAAATCTAATTAAATCTTTTTTGTAGAAATAACATGTAAAATAATGCTTATTATTTAAATAAAATATTAATTATTTTTTTACGTCATTAGGTAGCCCGACTCCAATAACAGATAGTTTTTGTTTTCATGACCAATCACGAACGAGGTTTCTTTGCCATTTTTAAATAAACAAAAACGGCAAAAGACAGTGGTGCCAAATTTAATAACTTTGTACCAGATTATGTTTCGAATTTCCCGTTTTCGATAATATATATATATATATATATATATATATATATATATATATATATATATATATATATATATATATATATATATATATATATATATATATATATATATATATATATATATATATATATATATATATATATATATATATATATATATATATATATATATATATATATATATATATATATAAATAGTAATAATAAGAGGCAATAGGTTTTATGACGTCACTTATACGTCATATGTATCAGTGATTGAAATAATACTTTTTGGATGAAAGTAGGCGGAGCTAAAGCTACAACATTTTTCAAGGTCATGAAAAAATGCAAACAAATTTCCTATATTATAATCCTACTAAGTAATACTTATACTATGGCTTAATCATATATGTGCTTTACTGGTAAAATTTGGAACACACTCCCTTGATCTCTTTTCCCAACTTCTTTTGACTTGTACACTTTCAAGCGCCGTGTATAGGGGCATGTCGGCGTTTAACGATTAGGTTCGGGTATTGGCCGAACTGTGCTGGAAATTAGTAGTCCTCTGGTCTTTACCCACCAGAAGAGACATTATATATATATATATATATATATATATATATATATATATATATATATATATATATATATATATATATATATATATATATATATATATATATATATATATATATATATATATATATATATATATGGAGCCAAGATAGAGGGAAGTTAAGAGAGGTGATAAGAGGTTTTGCTGAAAAGCTAAAGTGGGGATATTGAGCGTGATTGAGGAAAAGAAAACTGTTAATAGTTAGTTGGGAGAAGGAGGGAGAGGAGCTTGTGCTAAAGGTGTTATGACGAGGAGGTGAGGGTGGTAGAGAGATGGGGGTTGTATTCACAAGGGAATGAGGAAATACGCTGGAAATCACCAACAGGATGAAGAAATACAAAAGAGTGGTGAGGACACTGTATCCAATCTTGGCCGAAAAAGAAAAAATATGAATAGAGAAAGTAATTTTTGAAAGTACTCTGACCCCAATTTTGTTATATGGAGAGGAGACTTGGAGTACTACAAGAGAAGAAAGCAGAATTCAAGCAGCAGAGATGAGGGTGCTGCAGTTGATGGTGTTAAGGACCAGCAGGGAGAGTACAAGAAGCGAAAGAACAAGAGAAAGTATAGGGGTTGGACCAATAATTCAAAAGATAGATGCAGCGAGACTGAGATGGTTGGGACACGTGTGGAGGATACCGGAGGGGAGTGCTGATGGAGGGAGGTGAGAATGGATGCCAAGAGGAAGAAGACCGACAGGGAGACCCAGGAAGAGATGTATGAAGTCAGTTGGAGATTCACTGAGGCGACATCAGGTACATACGGTGGAACAGTTAGTGGAATATGGAATTATTTAAGACGGGTCTAGATGGAGACGAGTGCTGGCCCCTTTGACAGGCCACTATATATATATATATATATATATATATATATATATATATATATATATATATATATATATATATATATATATATATATATATATATATATATATATATATTCTTAAAAGTTCAGAATTGTATAGGTCAAGTTGAAAGTTGTGGTATCGCTCCATCCCTATATATATATATATATATATATATATATATATATATATATATATATATATATATATATATATATATATATATATATATAATATATATATATATATATATATATATATATATATATATATATATATATATATATATATATATATATATGGGTCATTCCATGTCACTTCAACCGACAAAAAAACCCTGACCCCTTTCGATTTGTATAAAAAGTGGCACACTAACAGATCTTGTTGAGAAAATATGAATGGCGTTTATTGCAGGTCTCTAGCTCATACGGTTCAGAAGATATGACCTTTGAAACTTTGGTCAAAAATGTCAATTTTCAGAGAGTAGTCCGAGGTCAAAATACAATATCTCGGCTTCTATGGCACTTAGAAGCATCGTGTAAAGACCATTTAAAAGATCTTGAATAGCGGTACAACATTTATTTAGATGATTTTGACCTCGGAGGTCAAATAAAAAATTTGACCTATTGGTGACCTTGACCTTGACCTTGAAAAAAAAACTAATCTTCGATTTTTTTCAAACTTTGCTGAATTATTGTTATATATGTATATTTTAATTTTTTTAATGAATTATTTTTGGTTTTGGCTTGGTTTAGAAAATATAAGCAATTTAATAAGTACAAATATTACATTTTTCACTTTTTTGCGATTTTTATCTCTTTCAATGTATAGTTCCAACATTTCCATTTCTCTTTCTCTCTCATATATATATATATATATATATATATATATATATATATATATATATATATATATATATATATATATATATATATATATATATATATATATATATATATATATATTGTAAGGGGCTGGCTGCTGCCGAGTATATTTTTCTCGTTTCAGATTGCATGGAGTATTCTCTGAGGAATATAGTCTTACCTGCTTGTTGCTTTGCTGTTATGCTGTTTGATTTTGACTGTGCTTGGGATCCACAATATTAATGTGCATGTGCCATGTCCTAGACTGGAGAGCGTGAAGGGAGATTGATATTAACATGTTTATTTGTTTAGATACGTTAATGTTATTCTTCTATGTTAAATTTATTTTTATTATTATTATTATTTATTGAGTGCACTTGTGCTAATGAAAAGTCTTATGAGCTATTGTTCCCATTTCGGGCAATAATTAAAAACAGGTTATTCTTATTCAAACAGGTTGTTATTCTCAAGAAGGCATATTACCCTTTCAAGAGTAGGTTATATTCTTTGTGTTTTTATTATTATTATTATTAATTCATTATATATTTTTAGATCATTTAAACTGAGGTGAGGCACTGGGGTAATTATTTATAATTCTCACAGGTGCCGGTCTAGGGCCTTATTGCCTAGTGCTAATCTGGAGTTATAATCTCTATACCTATCAGGTAGAAAATATAGATAAGAGACCTTAATGGTTTTTGAGATTATCATATATTTTTTTTTTTTATAAAATTTTTATATTTAATATTCACTTTGGGAAAAAGAAAATATGTCAGTAGTGTGATAAATTTCACAGTAAAACGTTTTCCACTTTCAAATCTTTGGTTGTTTTAAACCATTACTCTTTTTTTTCTTTATTTTGTGTATATAAAGAGGCTATCCTGTTTACTGTGAACTATAGATAATTTTATGTGAACATTGTAAGTGTAAGATCAATATAATATATATATATATATATATATATATATATATATATATATATATATATATATATATATATATATATATATATATATATATATATATATATATATATATATATATATATATATATTATATATAATATAATGAATTCGCATAAAATATCTATAGTTCACAGTACACAAGATAGCCTCTTTATATACACAAAATAAAGAGAAAAAAAGAGTAATGGTTTAAAACAACCAAAGATTTGAAAGTGGAAAATGTTTTACTGTGAAATTTATCACACTACTGACATATTTTCTTTTCCCGAAGTGAATATTAAATATTAAAATTTTATAAAAAAAAAAATATATGATAATCTCAAAAACCATTAAGGTCTCTTATCTATATTTTCTACCTGATAGGTATAGAGATTATAACTCCAGATTAGCACTAGGCAATAAGGCCCTAGACCGGCACCTGTGAGAATTATAAATAATTACCCCAGCGCCTCACCTCAGTTTAAATGACCTAAAAATATATAATGAATTAATAATAATAATAATAAAAAAAAAAGAATATAACCTACTCTTGAAAGGGTAATATGCCTTCTTGAGAATAACAACCTGTTTGAATAAGAATAACCTGTTTTTAATTATTGCCCGAAATGGGAACAATAGCTCATAAGACTTTTCATTAGCACAAGTGCACTCAATAAATAATAATAATAAAAATAAATTTAACATAGAAGAATAACATTAACGTATCTAAACAAATAAACATGTTAACATCAATCACCCTTCACGCTCTCCAGTCTAGGACATGGCACATGCTTATTAATATTGTGGATCCCAAGCACAGTCAAAATCAAACAGCATAACAGCAAAGCAACAAGCAGGTAAGACTATATTCCTCAGAGAATACGAGAAAAATATACTCGGCAGCAGCCAGCCCCTTACAATATATATATATATATATATATATAATATATATATATATATATATATATATATATATATATATATATATATATATATATATATATATATATATATATATATATATATGAGAGAGAAAGAGAAATGAAAATGTTGGAACTATACATTGAATGAGATAAAAATTGCAAAAAAGTGAAAAATGTGATATTTGTACTTATTAAATTGCTTATATTTTCTAAACCAAGCCAAAACCAAAAATAATTCATTAAAAAAATTAAAAATATACATATATAACAATAATTCAGCAAAGTTTGAAAAAAATCGAAGATTAGGTTTTTTTTCAAGGTCAAGGTCAAGGTCACCAATAGGTCAAATTTTTTATTTGACCTCCGAGGTCAAAATCATCTAAATAAATGTTGTACCGCTATTCAAGATCTTTTAAATGGTCTTTACACGATGCTTCTAAGTGCCATAGAAGCCGAGATATTGTATTTTGACCTCGGACTACTCTCTGAAAATTGACATTTTTGACCAAAGTTTCAAAGGTCATATCTTCTGAACCGTATGAGCTAGAGACCTGCAATAAACGCCATTCATATTTTCTCAACAAGATCTGTTAGTGTGCCATTTTTCATAAAAATCGAAAGGGGTCACGGAAAAAATTGCCAAATTTCGGTTGAAGTGACGTGGAATGACCCATATATATATATATATATATATATATATATACAGAAACGTTTTCCTATTGATTTACTTTAAATTTTATTGTATTTGAAACAATAATAAAAATAAAACATACCTCTAATAAGTATTCTTTCGAATCTTTAAAAGTTGACAAGAGAAATGACATCGATTTTTTTAAGTCATCGCAACGCACGACGTCATCTGTTGTTTTTAAGATCTTCATCTACTTCTTTCAAAATCCTCTTCACATTTACTGTGTCAATTCTTTCACTCTCAGATACCGTCAACTTCTCCAACTTCGCTAGACACTTATCAAAAACTTCGATGGACGACGTCATCTGAGCCTTCTTCTTTAAAATCATGTCCTTTCTCTTGGTAACTTCAGCGGCAGTATCCATCTCACTTTCTGACCAGTTCTTAGATTCATAAATGTCAACGACTTTAAGAGTGTTGTAATTTATAGGAAGCAAACTTTCAGTTCCTTTTATTTCAGCTCTACAATTTGGGCAACTCGGATTATTTTGAAAGAGTTTCGTTAAGCAAGGAGAGCAGAAGGTGTGTCCACATTCAATCATTTTTGGAATGAGGTGAAGACTGTCAAATACTTGCATACAGATACTGCAGGTTACAATTTCCTCCATTCTGCTGTAAAATATATATATATATATATATATATATATATATATATATATATATATATATATATATATATATATATATATATATATATATATATATATATATATATATATATATAACAAAGAAATTACCCAAATAAAAACGGGAGTTAGTATTTTCGACGCAAATGCGTCCTCATCAGACTCCTCCAAAATAAAAAAAAAAATAAAAAAAGTTAAAAGTTAAAAACCGGTTAGTTACAACTCCACAAATAAAAACTCAAATCGAAACTCCCCACCACCTCCACTACAGCTATTAAAATTTAAATTTAAAAAAAGCCAGGGACAAGTATCAAATTAAGAGCGAAAGAGACACCTCCCTAAAAGATTGGTGCCGGAAGTTATAAATTTACAGAGTAAATCTCCATTGCTTAAAACACACACACACACATAGAAAAAGAGAGTTTTTAATATCTTAAACAATGAAACATGATAAAATACTTTACTTATAAAATTAGGTAAAATCATACACAAATGATAAATAAATAAATAATAATAATAAAAAAAAACCTATGGTCTTAACAACATAACACAATAAACACGATAAATTACAGCATTTATAAAAATTTCTTCTGTTTTTACTAATCTTCAACAACCTTTTCTTGCAATCTCTCTAAAAAGAAAATCACATTCTCTCTCTTATTAAAGAACTTCAAAGAAGTTGGATGTTCATAGGCATCGCCTTCAGAATTTCTTCTCAGTTGCTTTCTGTATAGAGGTGGTGTCCATCGTTGTATATCGAGTAAATATATATTATATATAATATTATATATATATATATATATATATATATATATATATATATATATATATATATATATATATATATATATATATATATATATATATATATATTAGGGAGTAAAATATCGGTATATTTTTAGGTATCGGTATCGGAATAGGTATCGAGCTTTCAGGTATCGGTATCGGTAAAAAATGACAGATACCGATACCAAATTTTTTTTAATGTAACTGTTTAATGGCTTATATTATTTTGAATGTTCAATTTCTTTGACTGCAGAGTTTCGAATACCACGATACATTCTTTTTCTTGATTTTAAAAATTTTCATTTAATTAATTACTAATTAACCGTTAATTAATTAATTTTGGCTTATATTCTATATCTCTCTAACTAGATATCCGATTTTGGTCAAATCAGAACAGATAACACTTTGTATGGCATAGATCAACTTGCTATACTTAATCGCTCATTTATTTAATTAAATTATGTAATATTTTATTAATATTACGTAATATTTTGCTACGTCGCTTCCCGATAATTTTGTTTCCAGAACATTGATATGTTTCTTTCCAGTAAAAGTGATTTTTTGAAATGCACAAAACTGCGTTTCCATTTATTTTCACGCCATTTCTTTCATACCATTTTTTTTCCTTAAATAGTTTATTTTTATTTTAATCCCTAATTTAATACATTAGTAACATATCCAAATTGTAAACGAGGTGAATTATATATATATATATATATATATATATATATATATATATATATATATATATATATATATATATATATATATATATATATATATATATATATATATATATATATATATAATTTTTTTTTTATTTTTATTTTTTTTTAATTCGCCTCCGGTGGGCAAAGGCCAGAGGCCTACCAAAATTCCACCGGAGTTAGGGGGAAAGACGGAAGCCAGTTCAAATTAAAGGCCGACGTGCACTGATACACGACGTTTGAAGGTGTGTTAGTCATAGGAAGTTGGAAAAATAGAAGAAGGGAGTGTGTTCCAGACTTTACCAGTAGAGTATATGTAAGACAGAGCATAGCGGTTAAGTCTGGGGTCAGAGAGTTGGACAGAGAAAGGATGAGACTGTGTAGAAAGACGAGTCGCACGAGCCCTTCTCAGTGGAGGAGGTATGCGACGAGGGAGTTCAGAAGAGCAGTGTCCATTGTAATAGCGATAGTATAGAGAGAGTGACGCAACAATTCGACGGGCAGAAAGAGATTGAAGAGAGTTAGTAAGAGCAGGAGAGCTGATGAGACGAAATGCCCTAGATTCCACCTTCTCTAGGAGAGCTGTATGTGTGGAACCACCCCAGATATGCGAAGCATACTCCATATTGGGGGGAACAACACCCCTATACAGAGCAAGCAACTGGGGTGGAGTGAAGAAATACTGAAGGCGCCTCAGAACACCTAACCTCTTAGAAGCTTGTTTAGAAAGAGAGGGAATGTGATCTTTCCAAGAAAGATCACGGGAAAAGGAAACACCGATAATATTAAGAACAGATGAAGGTCTGAGTTGAGTATTTTCGAAGAAGATATCATAGTTGTGTGGAAGATTGTGTCGAGTAGATAGATGGAGGAATTGAGTTTTGGTGGCATTGAAAACAACCGTGTTCTCTCTGCCCCAATTAGAAATACGAGATAGATCAGAGGTCAGCTGTTCCAAGGCAGCCCTCCTTGCGTCTAGTAACTGTTGTTGAGAGGGGCGCCTTTGAAATTGAAAAGAGTAATGAAGGGTGGAGTCATCAGCATAGGAGTGGATATGAGATGAAGTAACAGAGAGAAGGTCATTAATGAAAAGTAGAAAAAGTGTTGGGGATAGGACAGATCCTTGAGGAACACCACTATTAATAGATTAAGGGAAGAACGGTGGCCGTCTACAACTGCTGCTATAGAACGACCGGAAAGCTAATCAGAGAGAAGGTCACAGAGAGAAGGATAGATTCCGAAAGAGGGAAGTTTGGAAATCAAAGCTTTGTGCCAGACTCTATCGAAAGCTTTCGATATGTCTAGCGCAACAGCAAAAGATTCACCGAAATGCCGAAGAGCGGAGGACCAAGAATCAGAGAGAAGGGAAAGAAGATCACCAGTAGAGCGTTTCTTACGAAAGCCATACTGGCGATCTGAGATAAGATTAGAAGAGCTGAGATGTTTCCAAATCTTCCTGTTAAGGATAGATTCGAAAACTTTAGAGATAACGGAGGTTAAACAAATAGGACGATAGTTAGAGGGTTGAGAGGGGTC
>SEYY01001176.1:22389-24889 GCA_009176605.1 Armadillidium nasatum
TGTCTAGTTTTCTCTCATATCGTTCCATTTCGACACTTGTAGATGGAGCGACCTCTTCTCCTTTTTTGTCAACTGTGGTGTTCCTCAGGGTTCTGTTTTATCTCCAACTTTATTCTTACTTTTCATTAACGATCTTCACATCTGCACTTCTAACTCTGTTCATTCTTATGCTGATGACCAACTCTTCATTCTTCTATTCATTTCAAATCTGCTCACTCTTTTGGTTCTAGAGTTGCTTCTCGTCTTCAACTTTCCGATATTATTCTTGACGATCTGGATGGGATTTCCTGGTGAGGTCACAGCAACCTTGTGAAATTCAACTCTTTAAAAACTCAACTTCTTTATATCTCCCTCACAAAAACACCTCCCAACTTTTCTATCCTCTTCGATGGCTCTCCCGTCTCACCTGTAAATAACATTATCATTCTTGGTCCAAACATAAACAATAAATTGTTTTGGAAACCACATATCACAATGGTTGTAAAGCGGCCTCTAAGAAGCTGGAAATAATATTCAGGTTGCGAGAAGTTTTTTCTTCTGAGCAGTTACTGCAATTATATAAGGGTCTTTATTCGCCCTTGTGTGGAGTACAGTTCTCACATTTATGGGGGGGGGGGGGCTCCGGCTCCTCTTCTCTTCTGGATAGGGTTGAGTCTAAAGCTAAAAGATTAATAAACAGTCCCATATTTTCAAACTCTCTTGACTCCCTATCTCTGCGACGTGATGTTGGCGCACTCTCTCTTCTATAGGTGCTACGATGGCAGGTGCTCGAGGGAATTGACCTCTCGCATTCCTCCAACACTGCGTCGTCCTCGTTGCACAAGGGGTGCCATGCTGCCGCACGATTTTTGTGTGGGTGTTGGAAACCCCAGGCTAGCCCGTTGTGGTGCCTCCTTCTTTCCAGCCACCTCTGTCCTATGGAACTCTCTACCATCATCTATTTTTCCTCGTTTTTAATCTTCCTCTCTTCAAGGCTTCTTCAGTCTGTGCCCACCGGAGGGATGTGCGTTAGGTTCGAGTCTGAGTGAGTTTTCTTCCTTCTGTATGTACCCTTGAAAAGTGCTCAGTCCGTGAGTGGTGGTGGTCTGCAAAAAAAAAAAAAAAAATAAAAAAAAATAAAAAAATAAAAAAAATAAAAAAAAATAAAAAATAATATAAAAATAAAATATTATATATATATATATATATATATATATATATATATATATATATATATATATATATATATATATATATATATATATATATATATATATATATATATGATTCGGCTGCCGTCGAGAGAGGATGTGCTTGGAATCAGATGGGAAGAAGAAAAGTTAGGAACATCACAAAGAAGTCAGAAGAGAAGAGAAGAGGAGAAGAGAAGAGAAGAGAAGAGAGAGAGAGAAGAGAAGAGAAGAGAAGAGAAGAGAGAGAGAGGAGAGGAGAGAGAGAGAGAGAAGAGAAGAGGAAGAAAAGAGGAGAGAAGAGAGGAAAAGAGAAGGCTATTGGATCTGAAGCTTCAAGATCTTCTCCCTGAAGTTGCAGAGTTTGTGGTTTTTTTGCGAGAAGAATGATATTGACCAAAGGTAAAAGAAAAATTTTTCGTTATAATATTTCAGTATTTTTTAAATAGTAAATTAAAAGAAATTAAAAAAAAAAAAATTTTGTGAAGCAACACATATTTCGGTCCAAAGTACTTTTGATAATTAATGGAAAATAAATATTTAAAAGAAAAAAAGAATTGAGTTAGAAGTAACCTCTGGTCAATAATGAATGATGATTTCGTCGCAGTCGAGTCAGATGAAGATTAGTTCTTTGCATGGTTTTAAGGACTGGGAACCCTTTCAACCGCGTTTTATTCCCATGTACGATTGCAGGAATGTCAAATTTCTGCAATTGACTCCACCCTGCATCATGGGGGATATGGCGTATTATATATATATATATATATATATATATATATATATATATATATATATATATATATATATATATATATATATATATATATATATATATATATATATATATATATATATATATGAAGCCAAGATAGAGAGAAGTTAAAAGAGGTGATAAGAAGTTTTGCTGAAAAGCTAAAAGAGGCGGGATTGAGCGTGAATGGAGAAAAGACAGAACTGTTAAAAGTTAGTAGGGAGAGGAGCTTATGCTGAAGATGGATTGCGAGGAGGTGAGGGTGGTAGAGAGATGTTTTTTGAGGGTAATATTCACAAGGGAATGAGGAAATACCCTGGAAATCACAAACAGGATGGAGAAATATGGAAGAGTGGTGAGGGGGCAATACCCATTCTTGGCCGACAGAAGCATGGATAAAAGAGAAAAGAAAGTAATTTTTCAAAGTACTCTGGCCCCATTTTTGGTTTATGGGGCGGAGACTTGGAGTACGACAACAAGAGAAGAAAGTAGAATTCAAGCAGCATAGATGAGGGTGCTGTGGTTGATGGTGGGAAGGACCAGGAGGGAGAGGATAATAAGCGTAAAAATTAGAGAAAGT
>SEYY01001176.1:37389-45994 GCA_009176605.1 Armadillidium nasatum
ATGAATTTTGTGTGAACATAGGCAACTCCAGGCTAGTCCGCTGTGGTGCTCCCTTCTTCCCAGCCACCTCTGTTTTGTGGAATTCTCTTCCATCTTCTATTTCCTGCTGAAATTAATCTCAATTACTTTAAAGCTCACGTTTGTGCTCACCTGCGAAACTTGCGTTAGGTGGAATTTGGGTTTTTTTTTTCTTCTAGGGCTCCTTGAATAGGGCTCTGCTCGTGATCGGTGGTAATGTGTAAACAAAAACAAAAAAATATATATTATATATATATATATAATATATAATATATATATATATATATATATATATATAATATATATATATATATATATATATATATATATATATATATATATATATATTTTCTTTCAAATCAAATTTAAATTTAATTGTCCTTTAATAATAGATTTTTTTTGAGTTGACCCAACGAAAAATAATTTATTTGTCTTTTCAAAACAGAAAATTCTTTTTATTGTTAACCGATTTAATTCCACTTCTCTCTTAAAAGAAACAGATATATATATATATATATATATAATATATATATATATATATATATATATATATATATATATATATATATATATATATATATATTATATATATATATATATATATATATATATATATATATATATATATATATATATATATATAATATTAACATTGCAATAGTCTCAATAATTAAGTTGGTAAAGAACACTTACGAGAAGATAAAAAAGCCTTGCCTCCTGTGAGGAGGAACAAGTTCTTGTCGCGACTGAGAACAACGTACTTTACAATTTATCAGTGCGAAGTCCTAATTTACAAAAGAATTTGATCCTCGAACGAATTCCGGTTTTAGCATTTCAATAAAGTAACTTGGTAAATATCTTTCTCTAAGATTTACCATCTCTGTTAAAATGACTTACAAATTTAGGAACAGGAGGTGAACAGGATGACTTTGCAAGTTTGCTTGAAAGTTGTTCTTGAATCAAATTATTTTTGATTTTGAGGATGTCTTAACAGTAAAGTGTCGAGTACATGGTTTCTCAGCCACAACATGCTTCAGTTCGACCTAAGTGGGGGAGGGGAGGGAGGAATTCTTTAGTTACCAACTTAAGTGATGATTGGAAGTTTCTCTATGCCGTCTTGACTGCCACTATATAGATTAAAGATAAAAAATCTTTGAAAAATATATAAAGTTTACAGGGTTTGCTCTCAATGACTCGACTTCAAAACTATTTAATTTGTAGACAAGACTTAAAACACAACAGCCTTAACAACAAGTTTCAAAATTTTTCGAACTGTAATTCGATTACCTTATTAAATTTGCAATTGCGTTCACTATTAAAACTAATCTACATTCGTCGAAAGAAGGAGTACGATAAAGATTTCACTCCTTCTGGAAAAAAAATTACGATAGTTTAAAGTTAAACTTACCCATATCAAAGTAGAGTCCGTGGGAACTTCTGATAAGCTCAGGGAATGGAAGATTAATTTCTTTTCATACTTCGAAACCTTCCCGTATTTAATTTCATTTTCTATTTTACAAACTGTGAAGACTTTTTCTTCCTTTTGAACTCTTTTGTAAATCTGAGAAAGATAATAATGGATATGCAAACAAAATCTAAATTTATAATTTTCTGCAATTGAAAATTTTAATTAAACATGGATGCAATGAATTAATTTTAAAATTATATTATAAGAAAAACTTTTATTTTTAACAAATACTATCATTTGATTTCAGAGTACTCCCCACTGGAATTCAACATCTAGCATTCCATACCGGTTTCAAGTCAGAAGAGAGGAAGAAGGTTCATAGGATAGGCCTATCAAGAAGATGTGGTTAAAATAGCCACGTAAGCCTGAAGGATTCAAAAAAGACAAACCTTTAATCGAAAATGGAACTTGAGCCTACTACTAAAAAATAAGATATAATAGTTTGATTAATGATGCTTACAGGAATTAAGAGGAAAAGGTTTTGGATGTCATGAAGAAGAGGAAGTAGACTTCATGGGTTTAGCAGAGACAAGAATCGCAGGAAGAGAGGGATATAGTTCTTAGGGGAGGTTAAACTCTGATGTATTTGTGTGCGTTAGAGATGTTGTAGATGGAGTCACTCTGATGGTGGGATTTGAAATGTTACTATTATTCACGATGTTCAGTTGATTAGTGAGAGGCTGACGGTATTCATGATGCAATTAGGGAAAAGAAAATGTCAACAATTTCAAGTATACAGGACAACAGGTTTGTTCGCAAGAGAAAGATGTTTATAAGGAAATTTTAGAGTAAGCATATGGAGATGATATGAAAACAGTATATGAAGGAATATTTTAATGAAAAGGTAGAAAGAGAGAACAAGGGTGGGAAAGGTTCTAGGACCTCTTGGGAGGTGAAGAATAAAGAAGAAAGATTGAGAGACATGTGTGAGAAACAATCTGAAAATAATGAAGGTTTTTTTCCATCACCGAGATTCGCTTATGTATACAAGATGTAGATGGAGTCAGACTACTGTTTTGATCAGAAATATATAATAGATAATATTTTCTCATTAAAAAGACATTCGTACTCGATGTTAAAGTTTTATTTGGTGTTTCCATAGATTCAGATGATAAAATAATAGTAGCAAAAATTAACATAGGTAAAATTTTCCTCTGATAGCTAGAATGGCTTTTGTAAACAGCACTTTTGGATATCTTCTTTCCATTCTATATACCTGTAGCAGTAAACATATCGAAAGTCTGGACCAAAGTTTTGATTTCTGAGTTTCTCTCTTTCGTAATTATCTTTCTCTGATTTCCTCTCCGATCGCTCTATAGCAGCTGTTGTAGATGACCACATTTTTTCCTCTTAATCTCTTAATAATGATGTTCCTCAGGGGATCTATCCTATCACAAACTCTTTTTCTATTTTTCATTAATCTACATGTAATCTACTGGTAAATTCTGAAGCACATTAACTTTATTTATTTTCCCAACTTCCTTTGCCTTGCTGAGCTTCAAACGCCATGTATAAGGACATGTCGTCCTTTAAATTAACTACGTTTCTGGAATTTCAACAACTCTGGTAGGAATTGGAAGGTCTCTGATCTCTGCCACGAGAGGAGATATATATAAAAAAACAGAAAGTTAGTATATAAAAGAAAAATTATAATAAAAGGTCTCAAAGGGCAAAATATGAATTGAAAATAAGCATTAGATGAATGCAGAGTTGAACGAATTAATGAGAGATGAGAGAGCACATGAGCGAAGATTGAAGGGAGTTTGAAGGGTGGTGGTAGAGATGTTGGAAGAATAGAAAGATAGTGGAAAAAGGAACACACCTTGGTGGACGGAGGAAGTGAAAAGAACAATAAAACAGAAACCAAAAGGATTAGGGAATGGTTGAGAAGAATTCTTGAATCAAGATCGAAAAATTTGCGCCTCTGCCCATCAGAGAATATATATTAGGGATGGAGTGAAGTATAGGTATGTTTTTAGGTATCGGAATCGGTATCGAGCTTTTAGATATCTGTATCGGCAAAAAATGACCGATATCGATACCAGATTTTTTTAAAGTAACAATCTCGTTGGCTTCAATTTTTTTAAATGTTCAATTTCTTTGACTGTAGAGTTTTGAATACTACAAAACAATTTTTCTTCATTTCCAAATTTTCAATTAATTAATAAATAACTAAACGTTAATTACATTTTTTGGCTTATGTTTCTATATCTCTGTAACTGCAGATCTGATTTTGGTCAAATTGTTCATTTATTTAATTAAATTATGTAATTTTTTATTAATATTACGTAATATTTTGCTACGTCGCTTCCCGATTATTTTGTTTCCAGAACATTGATATGTTGCTTTCCACTAAAAGTGACTTTTTGAAATGCACAAAACTGCGTTTCCATTTATTTTCACGCCATATCCTTTATACAATTTGGTTTGATTTCTTAAATAATTTATTTTTATTTTAATTTATTTTAAAATAAAAAAAAAAAAAAAAAAAAAAAAATATATATATATATATATATATATATATATATATATATATATATATATATATATATATATATATATATATATATATATATATATATATATATATATATATATATATTGTGGTGTTCCTCAGGGTTCTGTTCTATCTCCTACTTTATTCTTACTTTTTATCAGCGACCTCCTCAGCTATCCTTCTAACTCTATCCATTCTTATGCCGACGACTCAATTCTCTATTCTTCTATATCGCCAATTTCGTAATTTCAAATCTGCTCCCTCTTTTGCATCTAGAGTTTCTTCTCGTCTTTAACTTTCAGATTCCATACTTGACGATATGGATGGGATTTCGTGGTGGGGCCACCACAACCATGTGAAATTAAACTCTTTGAAAACTCAACTTTACATCTCTATCTCAAAAACATCTCCCAACTTTCTTATCTCCTTCGACAGCCCTCCCGTCTCACCTGCGAACAACATAAACATTCTTGGTCTGAACATAAACAATAAATAATCTTGGAAATATATCACATAGGTTGCTAAGGTGGCCTCTAAAAAGCTGTGAGCTCTATTCAGATTGGGGGAATTTTTTTCATCTAAATACTTACTCCAATTACATAAGGGTCTTATCCGTCCTTGTGTGGAGCACTGCTCTTATATTTGTGGTGGATCTAGTGCGACCCTTCATTTGGATAAGGTTGAGTAAGGTTAAAAAACTAATAAACTGTCAACTACTTTCAAATTCCCTTGACTCTCTTTCTTTCCGAGGTGACGTTGGTGCGCTCTCTCTTTTCTAAAGGCTTTACAACGGCTGGTTCTCAAGGGAGTTGACCTCTCGCATTCCACCAACATTGCGTCGCCCTCGTAGCACAAGGGTTACCATGCTTGCACATGAACTTTGTGTGAGCATTGCGAACTCGAAGCTTGACGTTGTGGTACCTACTTTCCAGCCGTCTCTGCTCTGTGGAACTCTCTATCTTTTGATTTTTCTGCTTTGTTTAATAAACCTCTCTCTCTAAATCCTCTGTCTGCGCCTACCTAAGGGATCTACTTTAGGGTTGGGATTGTTTTTTTTATAGTTTTATTATGCCCCCTCCTAGAAAAGGGCTCTGCCGTGAGTGATGGTAACACACACACAAACACACACACACACACCACACACACACACACTATATATATATATATATATATATATATATATATATATATATATATATATATATATATATATATATATATATATATATATATATGCGAGCGTATAGAGGCGTACATTAAATTTCTTTCCCTTCTAAAAGGCCTAACGAACCTTGACTTAATTCAGCTTGGTTCAACTCCAGAAACTTACTTAACTTATATTTCATCGAGGAATACTGCAAAACCTATCCTACGCAACACCAAAAACTCTTTTTTTCGTTGAAAATGCAATGATCTTTCTGGTTCTTCTTCACGATTTTCTAGTATTTTTCATAAAATGTCAACTTTAATTTTGCTTCTTCCTCTTTCCCTCCTCTAGTATCTTCCGACGGCACAATTGCCGGTTTGCCTACTTCTAAAGCTGAACTCTTCCCTCAAACTTTTGCCTCTAATTTAGCCTTAGACGATTCCGGAGCTATTCTTCCTTCTTCAATGCATTTGAATCATTTATGCCTACAATTATAATTTCTACTAAAGATGTCATTTCTGCTATCTCAGAGCTTAACACTAAGAAGACGTATGGCTCTGATGGTATCCCTCTTGTGGTTCTCAAAACTTGTGTTCCTGAGCTTGCACCCTACCTTGGTAAACTATTTCGTCTCTGTCCTTTTACTTCAACATTCCCTTCTTGCTGGAAAGTGCGTTCATTCAGTCTGTTCCGAAGAAGGGGGACACCTCTCAACCCGCCAACTACCGTTCCATTTCTTTAACATCCGTTCTTTTTAGAGTTTTCGAATCTACCCTTAAGGATAAGATTTGGAAACATCTCAATTCTTCAAATCTTATCTCTGATCTCCAGTATGACTTTCGTAAGAAATGCTCTACTGATGATCTTCTTTCCCTTCTTTCTGACTATTGGAATTCCGCTCTACGGCACTTCAGTGAATCCCTTGCTATCGCAATGGACATTTCGAAAGCCTTCGATAGGGTCTGGTACAAATCTTTGATTTCTAAACTTCCCTCTTTAGGAATGTAATCTTTCTCTCTAATTTTCTTTTCTCTCGTTCTATATAGATGCTGTTGCAGACGGCCACCGTTAATCCTTTAAATCTATTAATAGTGGTGTTCCACAGTATTCCGTCCTACCCCCAACACTTTTCCACTTTTCATTAATGATCTTTTCTCTATTACTTCATCACGTATCCGCTCCTATGCTAATGACTTCACCCTTCATTACTCCTTTCATTTTGAAAGGTGACCTTAGAGCAACTGACTTCTGATCTTTCTCGCATTTCAAATTGAGGCAGAGAAAACATAGTTGTTTTCAATGAATCAAAAACTCAGTTCCTCCATATCTCTACTCGACACATCTTCCACACAACTATAACATCTTCGAAAACACACAACTCAAGCCTTCATATGTCTTTAATATTCTCAGTGATTTTTCCTCTCGTGATCTTTCTTGGAAAGATTTCATTACTTCTCTTTCTAAACAAGCTTCATGATTTTTTTACGCCAATCCAGTTGTTTTTTCTTTATAGGGGTGTTGATCTCCCCTGTATGGAGAGTACGCCTCACACATCTGGGGTGATTCCACACTCGCAGCTCTCCTTAACAAGGTGGAGTAAAGGGCTTTTCGTCTTAACAACTCTTCCTCTCTCATTAATTCTCTCCAATCTCTTTCTGCCCGTCGAACTGTTGCGTCACTCTCTCTATACTATCGCTTTTACAATGGACACTGCTTTTTCTGAACTCTTCAGTTGCATTTTTCCTCCATTGAGAAGGGCTCGTGCAACCCCTAAACTTATCCTTTCTTGTCTCAAACTTAATCGTTGTGCTTAATCTTATATGCACTCGAGAGTCGAGAACACACTCCCTTTATCTGTCTTCCCAACTTCTTTTGGTTTGCACACTTTTAAGCGCCGTGTATCGGGGCATGTCAGCGTTTAACGATTAGGTACCGGTACTGCCCCAACTCTGGTGAAAATTAGTAGGCCCCTGGTCTTTACCCACAGAGGAGAATAATATATATATATATATATATATATTATATATATATATAATATATATATATATATATATATATATATATATATATATATATATACAGAGGTGGGCAGTAACGCGTTACATGTAACGGCGTTACGTAACGGGCGTTACAAATGTAACGAGTAACGGTAACGCTTAAAAGGTTTTAAAATGTAACGATGTAACGGTAACGCTACCCCATTTTTACAAATTATAACGGGTTTTTCCGTTACTCGTTACTCGTTACATCCTACACACGAAACTCCACTGTGTTGACATTTTTGTTTATTTTTATGGAACGATTTTAATTTTTCGATAAACTATATATATATATATATTTATATATATATATATATTTATATTTATTGAATTATATTAATATATATATATATATATATATATAGAGAGAGAGAGAGAGAGAGAGAGATCCTTTTTTGTCTAAATATGAATATAATTTCAACAATTTTTTAAATAATTTACTTGCATTTTGTGTTAGAACCTGTTCAGTTTTGTTTCTTCCTTACAACGCACAATTTACAAGAGGGAGAGGGAGATTATTTTAAAAAATATATTATCTTGAAATAATGTTAATGCCTGTTTGTTCGTGTTTCGACCTGTTGTGGGTGACTCTTGACTTTCCCAATTTGTTCGCTCTCATTGCAATTCAGTTTGGAAACAAATGTTGCTTGTGTTAGATGTGTATTTTACATCTTATTTTGAATATTATAATAAATATCTGAAATGACTGAAAAGACAGTTGAGAATGAAGAATTTTCAAATGCAGAAAAAGCTGCTGACATCTTGATCGATGTTCCGGACAGTAATTGGACAAAATCTGACTTGATATTGTGCGGTAAATTTTTCACAGTAGTTGGTAAATATGAAGAAAAAGTAAAATTTTTGTGTCTTCTTTGCCCATCAAAGCCAGGCGTTTTCCTAAGCGCTGACTTATCAACTTCAGCCAACTTGAAGACCCATATAAAGGTATGTATGTAACGTATGTCAGTATGAGTATGCTTTTTTATAATAAAATAATATAATATAATAATAATAATAATATAATAAAAATAATAATAATAATAATGTGATTTGAAATGCAGAGACGTCATCCAGATAGATGTTTAGAATTTGAAAGTATCGTAAAATAAACTAAGAGAAGGAAAACCTTCGCATCACAAAATGTTCAATCGTCAAGTAAAGAACGTCAGACGGTTCTTCCCTTCGGAGGGAAATTGGTATGCTGTCGAATAGATCAAAAACAATTTGATGAAAAGGTAGCAGCTTTTGTGATAGATGGGATGCATCCTCTCTCGATAGTTGAAAATGAGAGGTTCAAGGATTTGTTTTCAGGTAATAGTTAATAGATATTTAACTAAAGTAAAAATTTTTCAAAAACGTTGCAGACAAAATCGAAACTTGAAGTAATAGAATAGGAAATTTTTTACTGATAATTCGTTTAATTCAACGAGAAATAT
>SEYY01001177.1:0-2500 GCA_009176605.1 Armadillidium nasatum
TTCGAATAATATTTTATTCTCTTTATTGAGGCAATATAAAAAAGATGATAATAAGATATGAAGGACTGACGTTTTAACATGCAGGTGGAAAGACACTGTTATGAATGTTAATAAATGTTCAGATAACTGGCAATGGAAAAGCTGTCGTAATCGCTCTGGAAGGAATCGATTCTATATATACATTCTTGCTTCTTCATAATGAAGATCCATCAAAAATAACAAGTAACTTAGTTCCATATGGTGATGAAGAATACAAAGGAAAGGTTGAAGATTTCTCTCAGGCGTAACAAATACAAAAATAAAAAAAAAAACATAAAAAAATGTGTAAGTGCTAAATAAATATTGATATAATTAGTTAAATAAATGTCTAACGAAAATTTTACCAATATAATTCGGAAAAATATTTTGATTTATTTTGTAGCGAAAGCGATTTTTATTTTATTTTATTTTTTTTTTTTGCAAATTGTTTAAAAACAATACTATAGGAAATATAAAAAAAAAATATAAAAAGAAAATTAATAGGGTTTATTACCCAGCATTCTCATTACATTATTTAAAAAACATAAATATTTAAAATTTAAAATTTTTTTATTATTATTAAATAGATTTTTTTAATAATTTCAAAACATTTTTATTATTATTAAATAGATGTTTTTAATAATTTCAAAAATTTTTGACCTCTGTGAAACCTTAAAATTTTCTGAAATTGACCCAAAAATTTAGTTTTAGAAATTCTTACACCGTCTAACTTATCAAATGTATAAAATCTATTTACAGAAGTTAAATAAAAAGTATCTATTTGCAGAAGATAAATAAAAAGTATCTATTTACAGAAGGTAAAAAAAGTATCTATTTACAGAAGATAAATAAAACATATCTATTTTCAAGAAATAAATAAAATCGTATTTATTTAAAATTTAAAATTTTTTTTTGAAAGAAAGCTTTAGGAACACGTAACGTTGTAAATAAGAGAAGTTACATCTTAATAATGATAATAATAATAATAATAATAATAATAATAATAATAATAATAATAATAATAATAATAATAATAATAATAATAATAAATAATAATAATAATAATAATAATAATAATAATAATAATAATAAAATAATAATAATAATAATAATAATAATAATAATAATAATAATAATAATAATAATAATAATAATAATAATAATAATAATAATAATAATAATAATAATAATAATAATAATAATAATAATAATAATAATAATAATAATAATAATAATAATAATAATAATAATAATAATAATAATAAAAATAATAATAATTGGCTGAGAAAAAATGAAACTTGGGGTTTCTGGAGTTTGAAGAGAACTGTATTTCCTGAAGACGTCATCCCTTCTGTGGGTAACACGAGAATAAGAAGAGTTAAATCTCAGGGTTTATTAGACAAGGTAGAATGGAAAGAATATGGTACGTAGTCTTTTATCTCAGATAGATTCACTTCTATTATGAGCTCTGCTCATTCCAGGGACCCATTCTGCAGATGCAATAATCATTAAATCAGAAATCAATGAAGTGCTACCAAAAATCTCACCAGCTACAATGAAAGGACAAGAGATGAAGTCTAGAAGAAGAGAGGTGGTGTTCAACAAAGTGGAAATTAGAAGGTCGTGAATGTTTCAGAAGTTATAATTAAAAAAAACAGTCGTCCAAAGCAAGTCGCCTGGAAGTCTTGGGGTGGCGCAAACTCCATCACAGAAGACCTATAACTTAAAAGTAATGAAGAAGTGAGGATGCATGAGGGGCATAGTTTGAATGCCACCTCTTGGAGCATCTCCGATTTAGGTTTAAGCTTTGCCATTTTAAGTTACTATTTTTTCAGAAAATACTTGATTGAGCTTGTGCTTGTATGTGGGAAACATGAAAATTGGGGATATATATATATATATATATTATATATATATATATATATATATATATATATATATATATATATATATATATATATATATATATATATATATATATATATATATATATATATATATATATATATATATATATATATTATTATCATTATTATCATATATATATAATAATAATAATAATAATAAATAATAAAATAATAATTCATATATATATATATATATATATATATATATATATATATATATATATATATATATATATATATATATATATATATATATATATATATATTATATATATATATATATATATATATATATAATATACCTTCCCTTCCTCGACCGAGAGCGATAGTTTTTGGATCAACAAATTCTGGCCTTCTTCCAGTGAATAAAGAAACCATTTTTTGCAAAGTCGAGGTAGATTCAGGGACAAAAGTAGATAACCTTTAAGGGTTTGAAAAAAAGAAGAAATAGAAAAAAAAAGATAATCAAATAAATAATATTGTAAATTTAGAAAAACGTTAAATATAAATTTTTTAATTTTATTCTTCTCATATTTTAAAAAATTTAGAAAAAAATAAAAAGTTAAAAACGCATA
>SEYY01001177.1:10000-15000 GCA_009176605.1 Armadillidium nasatum
CACACACACACACACACACACACACACATATATATATATATATTATATATATATATATAATATATATATATATATATATATATATATATATATATATATATATATATATATATATATATATATATATTTTTATATATTAATTTTTTTTACTTTTATATATTTTTTAGTATTTAAACTCGCTAACTTTTTTAAATTATCAGTTCAGACGAGGGTTGGGGATTTTAAGAATAATTTTTCTAATATATGAATCAAATAAAAAAAATCGATTTTTTTGATTTTGTTGATTTTTTTATGTTGCAAGTTTTTTTTTTATTAGTAAACATATTAACCTTAGAAATAATTAATATTTAAATATAGTAAATAAGTAAATATAATTAGTTAATTAGCTTAACTAAGTAAGTTATTTAAATTATAATTTTTTTTGTACAAACTATTTTAAATATTTTTTTTATATATAAAAATGACGAAAATGCTCTTAATAGAATCAATTCACTGTATTTAAATTTAATATTTTAAACTACATTATTATTTTTAAAAAATATTTCATGTTCTATGCTGTTTTTTTTTAAATAGAATATTAAATGTAAGTGAAATGGTTCTATTTAAAAAAAAAAAAAAAAAAAAAAAAAAAAAAAAATCATCTTGAAAAAAAATAAAAAAAGATTTTGGTATATTGCTGAATGTGGCACATTTCAACCCTAAAGATTTGTATTCTCTTTTGTTCCTTTTTTTTTATTCACCTCTACAGTACAACACACAATTCTATGGAACAAGTTAACCACAATAAACTTTTCTGAATAAGTTTATATTTATAAATACTAGATAGCATATAGTTATTTTTCATTTTTATTTTTTTTTATTAAATAAAATTTGTGATTAATAAGGGTTTTGTTGCGTGGTCATTAAATTAAAAAAAAAAAAAAAAAATTATTTTCTATTGAAATTTTAAAATTAATAAATTTTATATAACTCACTCGCCTTTTACAATAAATATCTACAGCCAGAATTCAAAATTAAAACAGTGTTGCTCGTTTCAATAATTTAGCAAAAAAATATCGTTGGACGTTGATTAATTTTTCCCCCCAGCAAAATAAACTGCCTTTATATATATATTAATTTTAATTAGATTTTTTTTTAATCTTTATGATCTTTGAACTTAAAAATATAAATTTAAATAAAAAAAAAAAAAAAAAAAAAAAAAAAAAAAAAAAAAAAAAAAAAAAAAAAAAAAAAAAAAAAAAAAAAAAAAAAAAAAAAAAAAAAAAAAATCTATTGATTTAATTTTCATTAAAATTGGTTCAGACCTAATTTAAATCGAAAAAAAAAAAAAAAAAAAAAAAAAAAAAGGAGAAAAAAAATGGAATTGGTGTGAAGTTAAATTTCCGACAGAAAAGTAAACTTTTCCTTGAATACTTACATCCAAAAGGATTTGTCGATTTAAAAGTAACGTCGATTGGAAAATTCCACACAAAAATACTTCTTTCATCTTCGCTTCTTCTTGTACTTTGAGAAGATCCTTCTTCGATTCCCTAAAAGTCATTCACGGATACTTTGAGTCTTCAGGAATGAAATAAATTTCAATAAATGTATAATAATAATACTTAGTGAATTTCATCAAACTACAATATAATAACAATAATAATAATAATAATAATGATAATAATAATAGTAATAATAATTAATAACAATAATAATAATAATAATAATAATAATAATAATAATAATAACAATAATAATAATAATAAATAATAATAATAATAATAATAATAATAATAATAATAATAATAATAATAATAATAATAATAATAATAATAATAATAATAATAATAATAATAATAATAATAATAATAATAATAATAAAAATAATAATAATAAAATATATAATAATAATAATAATAATAATAATAATAATAATAATAATAATAATAATAATAATAATAATAATAATAATAATAATAATAATAATAATAATAAAATAATAATAATAATAATAATAATAATAATAATAATAAAATAATAATAAAAAAAATAAAATTTAAATTTAAAAATAAAAAAAAAATTTTTTGAAAACAAAAAAAAAAAAAATTAATAAAAAAAAAAAAAAATTTCAATTCTGCTTTACTGTTATCAAACCTTTCTGTAAATTGCTGCAAAGTAATTAAAAAATACTGATCAATCCTTCGAAAAAAAATTGACCACTTTTTATTTCATCGAAATTCCGTGACAAAGTGTACATCATTTTTTGCGAAAACTTTATTTGTATTTTTATTATTATTATTATTATTATTATTATTATTATTATTATTATTATTATTATTATTATTATTATTATTATTATTATTATTATTATTATTATTATTATTAACCTATGCTAACAGAACTCATACCTTGATGACCTGCCAGTCTTGTCCGTAGTGATAAAAATATGTAAAATATATTTCGTCGTCATCCAGAAATTCACCTGTTTCTATTTGACCGGTTACTTTGAGCAAAAAAACAGAAGGTTTGCTTGCTGTCATACTCAATAATAATAATAATAATAATAATAATAATAATAATAATAATAATAATAATAATAATAATAATAATAATAATAATAATAAATAATAATAATAATAATAATAATAATAATAATATTATAAAATAATAATAATAATAATAATATAATAATAATAATAATAATAATAATAATAATAATAATAATAATTAATAATAATAATAATAATAATATAATAATAATAATAATAATATTATATTATTATTACTACTACTAATAATAATGATAATAATTACTATTCTTATTATTAACGATTAATAATAGTAATAACAAAAATAATTTTAATAATAATAATAATAATAAAAGTTGACTTGATTAATTAAAAATCAAACTGTTATACTATTAGTATACACTAGAATTAGAACGTCGAAAATAAAGTATGCCTTATCGTTTCAAATATTACTGTTACTTTTTCTGATGTTACTATTCATTATTATTATTATTATTATTATTATTATTATTATTATTATTATTATTATTATTATTAGAAAGAGTAACTATATGCACTTTGTTTGTAAACATCAGGAAATACTTCAACCATGTTTGTTTACGTTAGTTTCCATGGTTACGCCATTTTCTATATTTGTCTCTACGTGAGATTTTAAAAGGAGAACTAAATTAATTTAAAATGCCAAGAAGAAGAAAAAGAAGACGAAGAAGAGAAGAAGAAGAAGAAGAAGAAGAAGAAGAAGAAGAAGAAGAAGAAGAAGAAGAAGAAGAAATTTATGAAAGATTTGAAGAATCAGAGGATCTTTAATAATTAATAAAAACTTACAGGGATTTTATAGAAGATTGTATCATAAAAAAAGTCAACGGACAAGTCTAATAATTTTTTTTGAACAGATCATTTGAAATTTCCGTCTTTTCTCATTCAAATCATCAGAAACATCCGGATTTTAACAAAAATTGCCATTATATGACCTATATATATACATATATATATATATATATATATTATATATATATATATATATATATATATATATATATATATATATATATATATATATATATATATATATATATATATATATATATATATATATATAATATATATATATATATATATATTATAGCATTATTGCTTAAAAATTATTTCTTTAAGGTTATGAATGTAATCTCTGAAATCTTTCCATCTGTAACTAGAGACAAATAAACGATACCTTAACGTGAGTAACGCTGCCTACAGATAAAAAAAGTTATTTAATTAAAAATAAAATAAAAATATCTGAGGTTGTAAAACAGTTGGAGCAACGGTGCATTCGAAGTTTTCTTTTAAATGCCCTTCAAAAATTCTGAGAGAAAAATTCATGTCTATTAAAACAATGATAATATAATAGAAAGAACTCGCCGTGACGTCATAGGATATTTTATGGCTTTTGCGGATATATAAACTATGACGCTATATCCTAAGGCAATGGGCTATATATAGGATTGTACTTTAGGAGGTAATTCTTATTCACTTGATTCGCATTGTGTGTGTGTATGTGTGTGTGTTTCGACACTCTCCTAGTGAGAATTTGGTTTTCCCAGGTGCATTACATACTAAGAATATTTAAATTTTATGAACGTTTATATCTGCAGTGATATTATGATTTATAAATAATCAAATCATTCATTGACGTATTTCTGGAATAACTTTAAAATATATTAATACTACTACATATATATATATATATATATATATATATATATATATATATATATTATATATATATATATATATATATATATATATATATATATATATATATATATATATATATATATATATATAAATGCTTAAAAACAAAAGGTAACTACAAATTGGCCTCCAAAATAGGAGATACTTAACCTGTCATTGTAATTCATCAGTTGACAACATATCTCTAAACTCGAAGACAATGTCTCCCAAGTTTAACCGGTAAGAGAATATGATGGAGTGAGCATTTCAGTTATCTGGAGTCATAAACCTCAACATGCAGAGAATGTATGAGAAGATGTGGAAAGTTGAATCACAGGAACCCTCCTCGAAGGAGGAAGCATGCGAATAAAGAGTTCAGAACAAAAGTGTTTATTGTTATATAGTGGAAGGATAAGGAGAATGAAACGACAATTCTGCAGTTAGGAAAAAATGAAACAGTGAGAAAAGGGAGTTGATGAGACGAAAAGTCCTAGACTTCACATGTTCAGAGTGCTGTTTGTGTGTGATGAAATTTCCCCAAATGTGAGAAAAGTTCTCCACACTGGAAATTGCAACTTTTTTTTATACAGAAAGCAACTGAGATGGTTTTACGAAGTTTTGATGTCACCTTAGTTAAAACACTTAGTTTCTTAGAAGTATGTTAAGTAAAAGACATATTTGATTCATCCAAGAAAAACTGCGAGAAAATGGACCTTCAGGAATGTTATCACATAGGTATATGTCAAAATACGTCACAACGAAAGAAGTGACAGATATGTC
>SEYY01001177.1:22500-25000 GCA_009176605.1 Armadillidium nasatum
AAGCAAAATGATTGGTACAGTGTTTCGTCTCTGTTTATCAACTTCAGCCTTTCTCTTTTTCTGGATGTGTCTGCTAATTCAACATGTAATGAAAAAGGGAGCCCATCTCAATCTTGAACAACCAACCTTTTTCTTTTTCTGGAAGTGTCTGCTGATTCAACATGTAATAAAAAAAGGGAGCCCATCTCAACCTTCAACAACCAACCTTTTTCTTTTTCTGGAAGTGTCTGCTGATTCAACATGTAATAAAAAAGGGAGCCCATCTCAACCTTCAACAACCAACCTTTTTCTCTTTCTGGAAGTGTCTGCTGATTCAACATGTAATAAAAAAGGGAGCCCATCTCAATCTTGAACAACCAACCTTTTTCTTTTTCTGGAAGTGTCTGCTGATTCAACATGTAATAAAAAAGGGAGCCCATCTCAACCTTCAACAACCAACCTTTTTCTTTTTCTGGAAGTGTCTGCTGATTCAACATGTAATAAAAAAAGGGAGCCCATCTCAACCTTCAACAACCAACCTTTTTCTTTTTCTGTAAGTGTACATGTTGAATCAGCAGACACTTCCAGAAAGAGAAAAAGGGAGCCCATCTCAACCTTCAACAACCAACCTTTTTCTCTTTCTGGAAGTGTCTGCTGATTCAACATGTAATGAAAAAGGGAGCCCATCTCAATCTTGAACAACCAACCTTTTTCTCTTTCTGGAAGTGTCTGCTGATTCAACATGTAATAAAAAAGGGAGCCCATCTCAACCTTCAACAACCAACCTTTTTCTCTTTCTGGAAGTGTCTGCTGATTCAACATGTAATAAAAAAGGGAGCCCATCTCAATCTTGAACAACCAACCTTTTTCTTTTTCTGGAAGTGTCTGCTGATTCAACATGTAATGAAAAAGGGAGCCCATCTCAATCTTGAACAACCAACCTTTTTCTTTTTCTGTAAGTGTCTGCTGATTCAACATGTAATAAAAAAAGGGAGCCCATCTCAATCTTGAACAACCAACCTTTTTCTTTTTCTGGAAGTGTCTGCTGATTCAACATGTAATAAAAAAAGGGAGCCCATCTCAACCTTCAACAACCAACCTTTTTCTCTTTCTGGAAGTGTCTGCTGATTCAACATGTATTAAAAAAGGGAGCCCATCTCAATCTTGAACAACCAACCTTTTTCTTTTTCTGTAAGTGTCTGCTGATTCAACATGTAATAAAAAAAGGGAGCCCATCTCAATCTTGAACAACCAACCTTTTTCTTTTTCTGTAAGTGTCTGCTGATTCAACATGTAATAAAAAAAGGGAGCCCATCTCAATCTTGAACAACCAACCTTTTTCTTTTTCTGTAAGTGTCTGCTGATTCAACATGTAATAAAAAAAGGGAGCCCATCTCAACCTTCAACAACCAATCTTTCGATTTAACTTCTGTGTTTTTTTCCAAAGTTTCCATTTCTACTTTAAGGATAGTTTGTGTAAACCATTCATTCCAAACAGTTTCATCCTTTTCTCTATTCAGTTTACAGACCTCAAACGTAGCCGCTGTGCTCAATCTCAATCATTTTTGCTTTCTACTGGTAATGCATGAAGCTTTTTTCCATTTATTTATTTTTTTAATTTCATTTTTTACACATATGCACTTTTAAATGCAGTGTTCTAGTCTTCTTTATATAATATATATATATATATATATATATATATATATATATATATATATATATATATATATATATATATATATATATATATATATATATATATATATATATATATATATATATATATATATATATGTATGTGTATATGTGTGTGTGTGTGTGTGTGTGTTGTTAAATGTATCTTAAAACAATTAGAATAAGAATGAAGAAAAGTAAATATAATCATTGTATTAACCTTTTGAAATGTTTCGAAGTTTATTCAGGGAAAAAATCTTATTGAAAAATAAATAGTTTTCTTAATTAATCCATGTAGGTAAGTGTTATTCTTCTAAATTTACATCTGCTGACACACTATATATATATATATATATATATATATATATATATATATATATATATATATATATATATATATATATATATATATATATATATATATATATATATATATATATATATATATATATATATATATATATATATATATATATATATATATATATATATATATATATATATATATATATATATATATATATATATATATATATATATATATATATATATATATATATATATATATATATAATAATATAATAATAATAATAATAATAATAATAATTCCAATAACCGTCAACCTATTTACAAAAGCTAATTCCCCAAGAAATATGAAAAATTCAACTTTTTCTCATTAAAATAAAACCAAAAGGTTTACTTACATAAAACAACAGAAAAAATAAAAAATAAAAGACAAGCTTTCGAAAGACATATTTAGTCTTTCATCTTTCAGGTTCAAATAAAAACAAGTCAGAAAGTTTTAAGAGATAAAGAGATAAAATATTAGAAACCATTACGTTGCATT
>SEYY01001177.1:35000-37500 GCA_009176605.1 Armadillidium nasatum
AATTGTAATTATATTCTACTAAATTATTAAATGATTTGATTTGAAAGTGTAAAAAATGATAAATACTTTCGTTTTAAAAATTTAAAAGGCAATTTAAAATTGATAATTTTAACAATGATAGTAATAATAATAATAATAATAATAATAATAATAATAATAATAATAATAATAATAATAATAATAATAATAATAATAATAATAATAATAATAATAATAATAATAATAATATAATAATAATAATAATAATAATAATAATAATAATAATAATAATAATAATAATAATAATAATAATAATAATAATAATAATAATAATAATAATAATAATAATAATAATATAATAATAATAATAATATATTTAATCTTTAATCTATATTTCTTTTTTCAGTTACAAATATCGTGTACTTTACATGTTTTGATACTAAACTGAAATGGGCTTCTGGGGAGACGAAATCGTCCTTTGAGCCCATTAAAATTATACATAATAACATACATAATATAACAAAATATTAATACATAATATAATAATAATTACAATAATAAAAATAACAAAAGTAAATAAAAAATGAAATAAATAAGTAAATAAATAAAAAAAAATAAATATAAAAATAAAATATTTCAAATATAATGAAATGTGAAAAATATTTGAAAGAAGAAAATGAAAATAAAATTGAAGGTGAAATTTTAATTATATTAAATTAAAAGTTATTTAATAAAATAATAATAAAGTATTATTCCCTAATTATAAAATATATAAATTCTTTTCTAATAAATCATTTAGTAAAAGACATATTTAAAAATTAAATTAAATTTACAAATTAATTTTTTTAATCTTGTTAATAATATTTTTTTAAAATATAATTTTAATTTCATATTGAGGGTAAATAAATTACATAGCAATACTAGTACTACCACTACTACTATTTCTATTCCTACTACTACTACTACTACTACTAATACTAATAATAATAATAACAATAATAATAATAATAATAATAATAATAATAATAATAATAATAATAATAATAATAATAATAATAATAATAATAATAATAATAATAATAATAATAATAATAATAATAATAATAATAACATCAATTTGTAAAAAGAATGTTTAAAATTTTTGAAGAAATTTTGTATTGAAGAAAGTGGAAAGGATGTCAAGATAAGAGTAAGTCAACTCGAGGAATGAATAAGCAAATTTTTTTGCCAAGGATGAATCACAAAATTGATTTAACGTATCACTACATAAAATCTTCCTTAACAATATCAAGAAGCATCACTGTGTCCGCAGTTACTTCCTCAAAATGATTACTTTTATCATTATTATTATTATTATTATTATTATTATTATTATTATTATTATTATTATTATTATTATTATTATTATTATTATTATTATTATTATTATTATTATTATTATTATTATTATTATTATTATTATTATTATTATTATTTTTATTATTTTATTATTATTATTATTATTATTATTATTATTATTATTATTATTATTATTATTATTATTATTATTATTATATTATTATTATTATTATTATTTATTATTATTATTATTATTATTATTATTATTATTATTATTATTATTATTATTATTTTCATTTTATTTTTATTATTTTAAAAATTATTGTTATTATTAAATTAATTATTATTGTTTTATTTATTATCATTAATTATTAAATAATAAAAATAAAAATTAAATTAATAAATTATTATTATTATTATTATTATATTATTATTATTATTATTATTATTATTATTATTATTATTATTATTATTATTATTATTATTGCTTTCATCTTTTTTATTATTACTATTATAATTATAATTATAATTTTTTATTACTATTGTTATTATCATTATTTTAATAATTATTGTTATTATTAAAAGTATAATTACTATTGTTTTTAGTATTATTATTATTATTATTTATTATTATTATTAATTATTATTATTAATTTTATTTTATTCTTATTATATAATAATAATATATATATAATATATATATATATATTTATATATTATTATTATTATTATTATTATTATTATTATTATTATTATTATTACTATTACTATTATAATTTTTATCAATATATTTCGTTATTATTAATACTTCTACTACTATTATTAATATTATTATTACTGACTTATTATTACAGCTAGATTCATTGCTCGTATTGTTATTACCATTACTGTATTTTTCGAAATTAGAAAAATTTTAACATACGCGAAGATATGAATGTTTGTTTGAGGACATTTTGTAATAGGGAATTTGTAATTAGTTTTGAAAGTTTGAACTACTTTTCGTGTTTCTTTTCATATCTTCATTAATTATAGATATATATATCATATATATATATATATATATATATATATATATATATATATATATATATATATATATATATATATATATATATATATATATATATATATATATATATATATATATATATATATATATATATATATATATATATATATATAT
>SEYY01001177.1:49377-51877 GCA_009176605.1 Armadillidium nasatum
TTGTCATCTATATTATTATTATTATTATTATTATTATTATTATTATTATTATTATTATTATATTATCATAATTATTAATAATATTTTATTATTAATATCATTATTATTTACATTATTATTATTATTAATTATTATTATTATTATTATTATTATTATTATTATTAATTATTTTATTATTATTATTATATATTATTATTATTATTATATATATATTATTATTATTATTATTATTATTATTATTATTATTATTATTATTATTAATTATTATTACTATTATTATTATTATCATTTTCATTATCATTGGGATAAAAATTTAAAATTGACAGTAAAAGTAAGTTCTCTAACCCTCAAACCGATAACACTGAAATTAATTTAATAATAATAATAATAGTAATAATAATAATAATAATATAATAATAATAATAATAATAATAATAATAATAATAATAATAATAGTAATATTTTTTTTTTTTTTTTTTTTAATTTTAGATAAATATGAAAGATAATAATAATAATTTTAATAATAAAAATATTAATATAATAAAATAATAACTATAAATATATAAATATATATATATATATATATATATATATATATATATATATATATATATATATATATATATATATATATATATATATATATATATATATATATATATATATATATATATATATATATATATATATATATATATATATATATATATATATATATATATATATATATATATATATATATATATATATATATATATATATATATATATATATATATATATATATATATATATATATATATATATATATATATATATATATATATATATATATATATATATTATATATATATATATATATATATATATATATATATATATATATATTATCTGATAATAATAATAATAATAATAATAATAATAATAATAATAATAATAATAATAATAATAATAATAATAATAATAATAATAATTATAATAATAATAACATTGATATTAATAGCCAAGATAATAAACTTATTAATTTATGATTTTAACCATTTGTTTTGCCTCTTGAAAAAAAAAATCTTTTGTTTTTTTTTTTATTTAAGCCCCAAAGTCGAGTTTCCACTTAAAGTATGTCAATGTAAGTCTACTTATTTTTTTTTTTTTTTTTTTTTTTTTTTTTTTTTTTTTTTTTTAAATTTTGAAAACAGAAACTTGACATTAAATATGCTATTTTAAAGCGCTTCAATCTTTGTTGTTATTTTAAAGCTAAAAAAACCAGGCCTATAACATTATTACAAAAAAAAAAAAAAAAAAAAAAAAAAAAAATAAAAACGATTCTAATATTTGGGTTAAAGAGAATACGCCACTGGGTCATGGGCGTCTTTACCACTTTAACAAAGTTATTAATAACAGCAATTAACAGAAAAATAATTATAAATAACACGATTTAAAAACTAATAATGATTATGTAACTATAATTAACATTAATTAAATATTATTTAAATCAGAAAATAATATTTCCATATTTTAATAAAACAAATTTAAAATACATTTAAAAAAAATAAATGACAAGTTAATATAAGAAAACTAATTATCTAATCGACCTTGGTAATATTGTTGAAAAACTATGAAATGATAATAATGTACTTGTACGTACACACATTCACGCATGCACACCCTATGTAAGTACTTTTACATACTTACATATTTAGAGTTTTGCAAGAAAATCAACTTTTATTCAAAAACACACTTTTCTCTCTTTTATTTAATTTTTACCATTATTATTATTATTATTTATTATTATTATTATTATTATTATTATTATTATTATTATTATTATTATTATTATATACTATTATATTATATTATTATTACTACTACTATTATTTATATTTCTGTCAATTTTATAAAAAATTTTATTATTATTATTATTATTATTTCTAATATTATATTTCATTATTAATTATTATTATTTATTATTATTATTTTTAGTACTATAGTTATTATTATAATTATTAATATTATTATTATAAGTATTGTTATTATTATTATTATATATATATATATATATATATATATATATATATATATATATATATATATATATATATATATATATATATATGAGACTGTGGTGAAAGCCATGCTGCAAAAGATTTTCTCAGAGAAAGAAGTATGCTTTAAGAAAATTCAGGAGAGTAATGTCCACTTTAATAACAATAGTATTGATAAAACGTAGAAATAGTTAGATGGATAGAAAGGGATTAGGGAGAGGTAGTGAGAGGAGGAGATTTCGATAACGGCGAAAAACTTTAGAATTTGATCACACTTTAGAGGAAAAAAATATAGGGAATAAAATTACCCAAAATGTATGGCAGAACCCTTATAAAGGGCAAGCCACTAGATTGTTACAAAATAATTCTTCTTAGACTCTTGGAAGCTGCTTTAGTAAAAAACAAAACCAGAAAGAGCACGAGAGACAAAAAAATCTGCTAACAATGTGCATCACAGAT
>SEYY01001177.1:59377-61877 GCA_009176605.1 Armadillidium nasatum
ACATTTTATTTTAGTGTCAGAAACGGAATGATTTAAAAAAAAAAAAAAAAAAAAAATTCTTTTTTTTCACTCTAACAATATTATTAATTTAAGTTGAACAAAACAGCAAAATTCTACCCACAGAAGATATATTTTAAGAAAGAATAAAGTTTTAAGTGATTTATAAGTATCAAAATGAAATATGATTGACCAACTATTATAATATGAGAGCTTGGGAATCATAATTTGTTTTAAGATATAATTAAAACATTCTTAACTGATTGCTTCTTATGTTTTAAAAGCCACAAATTCAAAGACATTTTAATATCCTTAGAAAATAAGCTTTTGACCGTAATGACCTTAGTGACCTTAGGGCTTACTCTCACTTTTTTTTTTTATTTTTTCTGAGTGGTAATACTTCAATTTAATTTCTACTGCTTGCAAAATGATTTCTAATAAAAGTTTGGGATTAACTTTAATCTCTTATTGGAGGATTAATTCCTAGCCAGATAATCCTACTTTAATGAAACTGACCAAATCTCTTTTTATTTCGTATTCAAGAGATGCTGAAAAGAAATTGAAAAACGAATATATTAAGGCTATTGTTTAGCATTTATCAGTAATGTTTACTGATTAGAGGCAGAAAATTATTTTTGGTTTCTTATCGTAAAATTTAAGAATTCTAAATACGAAGTTATTTTAATAAAAGTTTCAGATAATTCTATTAAAAGACGTGTGCTCTATTTTCATTACATTGCTTTCTATAAAAATAGATATCTTGCACCAAAGTTCTAATACAATGTAAGAGTATACAAATATATATATATATATATATATATATATATATATATATATATATATATATATATATATATATATATATATATATATATATATATATATATATATATATATATATATATATATATATATATAATATATATTCGAGTGTGTAGGGATAATACCTTTGATTTTAATTTTACTAAAATAAAAGTTTTTTTTTCTTGTTTGTGACCAATCGCTTCAAACATCAGAATAAAACTGACTACAAAAGCTTTAATGGCATAATATTTGTCTATATTTTCAGTCATGACGATAGTTTGTGGACAAATTTAATAATACTAAAGATGTTTAAACACACTTAAGTGTCGGTCAACAAGAATATATAAAATTATTTTCAACAAGTAAATATTTTGTTGTTTTCGATAATACAAGTTATTGTTTGCTATTTTTATATAAAAGCAATAAATGTTTTGAATATTATGAGCTATTGTACTGATTTCTTTCCAGGTTTCTGAGAGGAAAAAAATTGAATTCACCTTTTTTTTTCTTCCCCTGAATATTTAATATTTAACTTACAAATTGTTCTGTTATTTTACATAACAATTGAAACATATATATATATATATATATATATATATATATATATATATATATATATATATATATATATATATATATATATATATATATATATATATATATATATATATATATATATATATATATATATATATATATATATATATATATATATATATATATATATATATATATATATATATATATATATATATATATATATATATATATATATATATATATATAGCATATATATATATATATATATATATATATATATATATATATATATATATATATATATATATATATATATATATATATATATATATATATATATATATATATATATATATATATATATATATATATATATATATATATATATATATATATATATATATATATATATATATATATATATATATATATATATATATATATATATATATATATATATATATATATATATATATATATATATATATATATATATATATATATATATATATAGTATACTTTACAATCACTCACGGACAGAGACCCTTTTCAAGGAGGGGGAACATACTAAAGAGAAAAGAGGAAGAAAACTCATCCCGACCAAAATCTAACACACATCCCTCTGGTGGGCACAGACGGAAACCTTGAAGAGAGGAAGATTATATGCAGGAGGGAAAATAGATGATAGTAGAAAGTTTCACAGAGCAGAGTTGGGTGGAAAAAAGGAGGCGCTACAACGAGCAAGAATGGGGTTTCAAGCATTCATACAAAATTAGTGTGAAAGCAGGGCACTCCTTTTGTCAACGAAGGCGACGCAATGATGGAGGAATGCGAGAGGTCAATTCCCTCGAGCACCTACCGTTGTAGAACCTATAGAAAGAGATAGTGTGCCAACGTCACGTCGCAGAGATAGAGGGTCAAGAGAGTCTGAAAGTAGGGGACATCTATTAGCTTTAGACTCAACCCTTTTCAGAAAGAAGGGTTGGAGTAATCGGAATCGGAGCACACCCAGATGTTAGAACAGTACTCCATACAAGGGCGAATAAGACCCTTATTTAATTGGGAAAATGCTCAGAAGGAAAAAATTCTCGCAACCCGATTAGTACTCCAAGCCTCTTAGAAGTCGCCTAAGCAACAATTGTGATATGCGGTTTTTAAG
>SEYY01001177.1:99377-121877 GCA_009176605.1 Armadillidium nasatum
GAAATCTATAACGAGATAAACAAAAAAAAACTTACAATTTGTAATACGTCTAAACGCGTTGACGAAAATTTGAAAATTGCTTATTTTAAAGCTGGCATCTTGTTTAGGTGCCAAACTGTTAAATACCATATTGTTATAAAAAACAAACCAATTTTATAAAACCTTATGAAGGAGAATTTTATATAATTTATCCAAAATGGCAGAAAACTTAAAATAGAAAAAGTATATACACAAGATAAAATAGTGAAAATACTTAAATAATTTTTAAATCGATTATGATAATGTAAATTTTAAAATTCCAATCTGCCATTGGACAATTGATTTAAATCTGGCAACTTTCATCTGGAAACGTTGAAAACCGGATGAAATCACTTCTGAATTTCTGAATTTTTTTTTTTTTTTTTTTTGAATTGGAAAGTGGCAACCTACGTCATAATATAAGTCAGGCAAAACTGCTATTTGATTTCCTTACTTTTACATCTACACTTTTTAATATATAATATATATATATATATATATATATATATATATATATATATATATATATATATATATATATATATATATATATATATATATATATATATATATATATATATATATATATATATATATATATATATATATATATATATTATATATATATATATATATATATATATATATATATAATATATTATATATATATATATATATATATATATATATATATATATATATATATATATATATATATATATATATAATATATATATATATATATTATATATTATATATATATATATATATATATATATATATATATATATATATATATATATTATATATATATATATATATATATATATATATATATAGTATATATATATATATATATATATATAATATATATATATATATTATATATATATATATATATAATATTATATTTTAGCAAACTTCACATTTTGTCCTCGTTCAGCGAAAATAAGTCCATATTGCCTATAATTGGAAAAAAAGCTCCAAATTTACTATTCACATTTCCCCAAACGTTTACACCTTGCCATTCGAAGTTTAAAAAGTAATAAGAATATCATTGTTGGTCGAGCTGATAAGGATGTTGGTGTTGTAATTTTAAATTACAGAGATTATATACACAAAGCCGAACTTATGCTTGATTATGCCGCCAAATATGAAAAATTATGTGGTAATCCCTTAAACTCCCAAAATTACATTTTTAAAAACCACGTAAAAAATCTTCTCCCTCTGCAGATTTACTAACAACTCACCGTCCATAATCAAACACTCCCGTATTTCTATGGCATTCCTAAGCTCCACAAAAATAGGTGTCCCTCTTCGTCCCATCATAACTTGTAGTAACGATAATTTTTCGAAACTTAACAATTGGCTCACCAAATCACTCACTCCACTGCCGGATACCATCTCTTCCTCCCATTTTAAAATCATACTACATTTTAAAGGAAAAATTGGCAATAGAATTCCTCATAATCATTCCCTTATTAGTTTCGACGTAACAAGCCTATTCACTAATGTTCCCATTCCCAAAATTTTGGATTTCCTTACTAAAAAATTACGCAATACTGAACTCTCCGTCCCACTTCCCAATTTCATTAAATTAATTGAGATCTGTATGAGGCAAAACGTTTTCACCTTCAATAAAAAATATTACCGACAAATTTTCAGTACAGGCATGGGAAACAGCCTTAGCTCAGTAGTTGCAAACTTGTCTATGGAATTCTATGAAACAAGACTTATGACCACACTCCCTTTATATAACGATATCCATTCCTGGTTTCGTTACGTTGATGACATTATTGGCCATAATTCCAAATGATTTTCCCGTACAGCAATTTTTAACGCAAGTGAATAATTTAGTTGGTTCCATCAAATTCACGTATGAGACTCAAAATAATAAGAACATTCCGTTCTTAGGACCTCAAATGTTAAAATGATACCAATCTTTCCTTCAAAATCTATAGAAAACCCATTTCTTGTAATCAACTCCTGCACGCGTTTTCTGATCATCCAAATTATTTAAAACAAAGTATCATTTTCAGTATCTTTTCCGATCTCTAATATTTACCGATCCCATTTTTTAGATGAAGAAATTATATTTATTTATCACCAGTTTCTCTCCCTAGGATGTACACATTCTTTCATCTCTAAGCAACATCATAAGGCATTATCACATTTTTACAATAACAATAATCCAGAACCTCGCTCCCATCCTTCTAATAAACTTATATTACCCAATGCAGAATCCCTTGCCTCTTAACAAGTTTTCTTTGGATTCTTTATATAATATTCATCTTGTTTTTACCTTTCCCGACAAGTTGGCTTGTTCTTTAATTTCTAATTCCACCTCTCATATAAAAAAAATCAGGGGAGTTTATAAGGTGCCATGCGACACTTGTCAGGAGGCTTACTTCGATGAAACCATAAAAACTTTGAATAACATAAGGCAGACATCAAGAGATATAACCATAGCAACGCCATATTCCTTCATATCACTCAAAAACATGTAATAAATTGGAATAACACTAAATTTATTATTTCATCCAATTCAAAAACCTCAATCGGTTTGTGGAGTCCTTTATAAAATTGAAATTGCTAACGTAGTTGGTAATTTTTTAAAATCTATTTTCAAAAAATATTTTCATCTTACGCCAGCCAACCTTAGCTAGTTTATTTTTACTATAGTTTGAAAACCCGCCTTTTATCGTACTTCCCTCGTGTTAAATTGTCTCCACTTTCCTGTTTCTTCTCATTAGTGTCTTCTGATGAAGGAATAATAAATTTAGTCCCGAAACGTCACACAGTTTCTCTTTTTAATCTCCACTTTTGTCATAATCTTTTTTATTCTTCTTTGTTAACTCGTTTTAGTGTTTTACTTCTTACTGTTTTAATTTAGTGATTTTAAAAATTGAATATATATATATATATATATATATATATATATATATATATATATATATATATATATATATATATATATATATATATATATATATATATATATATATATATATATATATATATATATATATATATATATATATATATATATATATATATCAATTTCAAACCCAGCACTTCTTCCCCTCCAAAAAAAAGCGACCTTATGATCAATAATCAATTTCTCTGTTCTAAAGACTGCTTGTGACATGCGGTTTCCAATTTTGTCATTAGATCGAGCATACTGGTTGTTGTGACTGCACGAAGTTCATATTTACGGATGAGTCTTGATTTTACTTATATAGCTCGGATCGAAGTAGTAGAATGTATCTTCCGCAGGAAATCAGTAAGGTGTGGAGTGACATTTCTTTGACGGCGCCTGCAAAGCTTTACACTCTTGATAGTGGTAGCCTTAATTCGTTCTTTGTTCCATTAGCACCTTACATCGCAAATGGATTCATTCTATTCCAAGTAATGTATTAACTGAAGCTTGAAAGATGTTGAAGTGTGGTAGTTTTAAGAACAGTTGAAAAATTGTCTTCATCGGTGACTGCAACAATACATAAACAAATAAATTTGGTTAAGCAGAGGTGGTGTCAATGTCGAATATTTCATAAAAGTTTCTCTTATGTATTTAAAATAATATTGTTTAATTACGGAATTTCTCCATGATTTTCTGCAGTAGGTTAGATAGATAGAGAGATTCATAGACAAAACGGGGAAAAACCCTTTTAAATTTGAGTTTAAATTCAAACTTAAACGAAAGTCACGCCCTAATATGCCTATGTCACAAGCCTACAGCCCAGGGTAGAAAAAAACCATGTTTTTTTTAAAAAAAACAAAAAAAAAAACCAAAGTTTTTTTTTAAAAAAACAATAAAAACCAGTTTTTTTGTTTTTTTTGGTTTTTTATTTTTTTTATTACAATAATGAATCAATAGGTGAAATGACTAATGAATAATGAAAAATGCAGTATATTTTTTTTATATAGAACAGTAACAAAATGATTGAAATGAAGCAAAAAATAAATTTGAACTTTTAAAAAATAATGTAAAAATAATGTAAAAAACTTAAAATATATATATATATATATATATATATATATATATATATATATATATATATATATATATATATATATATATATATATATATATATATATATATATATTATATATATATATATATCATCTTCCCCAGGGAAGGACTTTCGTCCTGTCAGTGGGATCTTTCGAGGAAGATCCTTGGGTTTCAAGGGCCCACGGAGAGATACCGCTGGCTGGGCCAGGCCTATCGCGGATGCCGGAGATTATTCCCATCAGTGGCAAGAGCACTCCACTGATGTACTCGTTTAACGACTGAGTCATTCGGAGCTAAGAGCAAGGAGAAACCGCTCACATTTCCCGCTCCGGCCAGGCCTCGAACCCTGGACCTCTCACTTGCTATGACGAGTGCTCGATCGATGACTGAGCTACTATATATATATATATATATATATATATATATATATATATATATATATATATATATATATATATATATATATATATATATATATATCTATATATATATATATATATATATATATATATATATATATATATATATATATATATATATATATATATATATATATATATATATATATATATATATATATATATATATATATATATATATATATATATATATATATATATATATATATATATATATATATATATATATATATATATATATATATATATATATATATATATATATATATATATATATATATATATATATATATATATATATATATATATATTATATATATATATATATATATATAATATATATATATATATATATATATATATATATATATATAATATATATATATATATATATATATATATATCGTATTATATAGCTTGTATATAAATAATATTAATAAAAAATAAAAAATTTGGTTTCAACCAAAAAAAACATGTTTTTTTCAGTTGGTTTAAACCAAAAAAACCAATTGGTTTAAACCATCTGGTTAAAACCATGCAACCCTGCTACAGCCATAGTATTATCACAATCTAAATAGTTATTACTCTTCTTCACGAAGCTGAACTGTAAGCAAATTTTTGATTGGTTAATAAGAATTACATGAATGTCAACTCTTTTCTAATTCTAATTCTGGTTTAAACTTAGAAATTACCTTATCGTTAATTAAGCAATTTTTTTTTTTTTTAAACAAATATCATTTTTCCTGTAAAATTTTTTATCATGAAAATAAATAAAGATTAATATAAATATATTTGTGATTATCAAAATAACCCTTTGTTATTTACTAAGCCATTTTATATTTATTTTACTGTTTTTGTGGCAATAAGGTGGATTCTTGATTGTCCTAAATTTATAGCATTGATATAAATTACTATAATTTTAGTTATATTTTTACTATGGGTAAATTAGTCAGCATTTTTCTTTTTTTAATTTTTATTGAGGATGTCAGCATAGTATAATGTTGATGTCAGTTTTATCATAGGTTTTATTTAAGTGTTCCTGTAGGTTGACTTGTTTCTAGAGTCAAATGCCGTACACGTTATGCCCACTATTAGAACTAGAGCTATAGCATAGTTACCGTGTCTATAGTAACAAGGAGACTTCATGAAAATATTTTCATGCACGCTGCTTGTTATGATTGAAAGAGTGTCAACTGTCGGGTTGTGAATTCGAGAAGAGGTATAGGACGAGAGAAGATTTTGAAATTTTTAAAAATTTATTTCATCAAGGTTAATTGAAAGTTTTAATGATTATCATCTCATCTGGGAATATGTGTAACACATTTAGATTAGAAATTAAATTATTTTGTATTTTCGTTTGCTATAATCTGACTGACATTACAGCACAGTATAAATTAAGGGACCTATGTCTATTTGTATTCTACTGAAAATTTAATCTCTGCTATTGTTAAACCTCAGCCTAATATAATATTATTTAGATTATGGTTAAACTATACTAGAGGTTATCTGGCACAGAAAGCAATTTTTTATTTTGACCAGCTTGGAGAACATGGTGTTTTTAATCTTAGCTTAGAAATGAGAATAAAAAGTTCGCTTTTGCTTTAGGTCCTAATTAGCTCAGTTAATTAAGATTTAGTTGATTCACCTTGTAACACACAAGTGTTCAATTTTGTAGGCAGACAATCATTAAGTTAAAAATATTATTCAAAGCCAAAAATTTATTCAAGTATTTACAGAAAATTTATTAACAGTAATATATTTGTTTAAAATAAAGGTAAATTATAGAAAAAGTAAAATAATTATTTTAAATAAACTTGTAAATTAATGTGGAGTTGCTCTTTTGTTGATATATTTTATTTATGAATATTTATAAAGTATAATGAATTTTGCAAAAAAGCATGAAGTCCAACCTTAAAAACATTGCTCAGACTAACCAGAGTAGTCTAGTTTATTATCCTAACTTTACAAGTATAGCTATAAGTATCAGTAATTTCATAAAAAACATTGTACATATTTTTGAACCTTGGAAAAAAAATATGTATACTCCTCTAAAATGTTTTTTTCAGTAAGAGTATGTTAAATCTACAATTTATAATATAACTTTTATCCGAAAAAGCAGACAAATAAAAAAGATTTTATATTAAAGTTATATAATTAATCTATTTATATTATTATTTAATTTTATATATATATTATATATATATATATATATATATATATATATATATATATATATATATATATATATATATATATATATATATAATGGGGAAACAAAAAATTTATATTTTTAAACTGAGAAAGAATTAAAATCAGTATATATAGACCTTCCTGAATGTTTTCATGTTAAAGAGTATATGGAAATGTGAACAAGAATATTTTTTTGAAAGTTGCAGGTTCTCAAGGAAAATAGAACCACTTATGGTATATTCTACTTTGTAGAAGCATTTATTATTAATAAAAAATAGTAATACTAATATAAAAGATTTATATTATATATATATAGTTCATTTGAGAAAAAGAATATATATGACTGCTAATCTGCCATGCTATTAAGAGTTTAAGGAATCTGGACCACTGCATGATATTTGTTATAGTTATACAGCAGTGTAATAACTAGTATAACATAGTCCATTTATAAAACATAAATTAGGGGTAAAAACATGCATGATTTGTAGGTTTGAGGAAAAATTAGGTAAAAAAAAAAAATGTTCCTTTAACATTATTTTCACAGTCAATCTTTCAGTCTCAATAGGGAAAGGGAGAGAATGGCAATGTATCAAAAAACTTTAGTGCTGAAGAAGCCATAAGTAAAAAGAACATGAAAAACTCCTTAAGGATAGTTCATTATCCTTAAAATAAATAAAACTACTCACTATATAGTTTTTGATAACTATTCGAGTCATAATCTAGTGTTTTGGTACTAACTCCACAACTCTGATGATACAGTGTTTATTTTTCCACATTCCACAATCTTGTGATCCTAAACTGTAATACATTCATGGGTACAACTTAAGCTGTAATCTTCTGCTGTCAGTCCAGCAAGAGAAATTAAGATCCTTGGGAAATGAAATAAATTTCTGGGATATTCTTGATCCTGTTTATCGTTTAACATGTGGAGAGAGCTATTGCTTTGCTGAAAGAGCTTTGTCTTTTCATTTCCTTTTAATTATTCAAATTATTGATTCACTCTAGAATACAAGAATTTGGTAGAGAAATTCTCAGCCACCCTGTATTTATTCAGAGAGATAAAGTTCCTTAACGGGTTACCTCTGAGGGAGATAAAGTTGATACCTAACTATCATTTCAGTAATATTTCACATGACAAAATTTGTTTTTAAACTTTTTATCTTAGTCATCTTTTGAAGAATAAAGAGGCAGGTCAAATGAAATTTTAAGGGAGATGAAAGGTTTCAGAGATGGAAAATCATGTGTAGACCAGACTAATATCCTTGAGAGTAATTAAGGAGCATAGTAGTGTAGAACTGTAAATGGATTTGAGAAAGCACTCAACAATGTGCAGATGAAGGCAATGTAGAAAGTGATGAGGTAATACAGGTTGTTAGAGAATATTATTTCAATTATAAGAGAATTGTATAGGGAATTTAAAAAAAAGTTGAACATGAGGATGACATGGAAGGGTTATTGCAGTACATTAAAGTAAACAGGGGGCAATTGTTTTCTCATTATATATACTCTAGTGTGTATATTTGTGTGGAATTTGAGAAGGGAGATGGTGGTAATGTGAGAAGTGATGAGAATATACGTCACCAGAGAAAATCATTAGGTTTATGAGTATAAGGAATATAAATAGAGTTAAACATGAGGGTGACATATAATAGGGAGTTTTGTAGTACTTGCAGGGATTCCAGGGATGATTGTTGTTACCTGTCATTTTTTTTTTTTATAACAGGTAGATGAAGAAAAAAAAAGAAACTGTACAAGAGGAATGGAATGGGTGACTGGTAGATATACTGGAGGATTTGGATTATGATGATGATGAATGCCTACTGGCAAAAACAGGATACATAGAGAGGAGGCTGAAATATCTAGAGAAAGAGAAAATAAAGAAAGTTGGTTTTAATATAAATAAAAGGACAAAATTATGAAAATGGTTAGAGAGGATGTTTTGAGTGTGAGGGGAACAGCTCTAAAAGTAGAGGATTTCATATATTATAAACAATAAAATAGAAGAATGAAAGAATAGAGTAAGCAAGGCACGAGCATTATTAATGCAGGTTGACAACTTTTGGAACTCTAGATTGATGGCCTAGAGAACACAGAAAAAAACATTTTCAGTGGCCTATATCAAATTGATCTTATAGAATGAATGAGAAACTTTGAAATGAGCAGCAAAAATAGAAAGTAAAGTACAGTTTTTTTTTTCATATTATGAATGAGATGAGACTTTATGAAACAATTAAACAGCAGAGAATTGGGAGAGAACTGAGAGCAGGAAGTTAAGATGGGTGGGACAAGCTTGTTTTGAGAAAACTGCAGGGAAATTTGATGAAGGCTGTGCCGAATTAGAATTCTCAGAGTAAAAGAAGAGAAAAACTAGTCAATATATGGAAGAGATCATTGATCAAGGATTTGGAAAGAATACAAAAAAGCTGGAAGGAGAATAAATCTGTAGTGACAAAACAGGATAAGATGATAGAAACAGAAAATTTACTCCATAAAGGGTAACAAGAATTAATCTAAAATATCAAAGGTGCAAAAGGAACTTTTTGATTGAACTAGAATTAGTTGGACAGGTAAGGAGATTTTTTTAATTCAGGCAAGACCTAACAAACTTTTTTTTTATGTAAAATTTGTACCATTTCAACCAATCATTTGTTTCCTAATTCTTTGTTATTAGAATACTAAAATAAATAGGAAGAAAAGGATTTCAATTTCTTTAAACCTAAATCAATAATAGCTGCAAAGAAAAGTTTTTAAGATGGTAAAATCCTAGCCATTCTTGGAATAAATTTTTTTTTTTAAATTATAAAAATATAGTCACTCTCTATTTCTTTCTAACTGCTTGGGAATAAGCAAATTATAGCCTATTAGCAAATGAAAGAATAGCAAAGCATAAATTACTTTGCTATATATATATATATATATATATCTATATATATATATATATATATATATATATATTATATATATTATATATATATATATATATATATATATATATATATATATATATATATATATATATATATATATATATATATGGATTGATAATAAAAGTAGTCATTTAGGATAAATATTTGTGTTAAAAGTTTACTGCAACCATGTCTGTTGAAAGTACAGAGGAGAGTTTAGAATCATGTAATAATAATTCTACGTGTGAGAGTGAAAATTCTACACATTCTAAGGTAAGTATTTTTATTGAATGTGATACAATAATCTAATTTTTTTTGTATAAAATGTATTGAAATAATTAGAAATTTGTAAATGGACAGTTTTTGTTATTTGCATGATTATTTTTTGAGGTTCTTATTTGATAACTGTAAAAATCCACTTTTCTCAGTTCTTAGTTATTTTAACTAGTAAATCTAGTTTCTTAGATTTTTTCAAATTTATATATATATATATATATATATATATATATATATATATATATATATATATATATATATATATATATATATATATATATATATATATATATATATATATATATATATATATATATATATATATATATATATTGAATCTAATACTAATATATTTGATTATCATTCAGGTTTTGGGAAAATATATTAATAAAGGCGATCTACTTCTAACATCAGTTCCTTTTGCATATGTTTTAAAAGGAAACTTAAGAGGTCAACATTGTGATTCATGTCTTAGAAAGTAAGTTAGTTTTTGTATATACTTAATAGATTACAATTGAAGTTATTTGACTTGGAGGGTGTTTAATAATTGGAATCTTTTCAGACGACCTGGATTACAACGGTGCTCAGGTTGTGCTTCATGTTATTATTGTAATAGAGAATGTCAAAAAAATTCGTGGGAAATTCACAAAAAAGAATGCTCCAAATTGAAAAAACTTAAGAATAATTTACCTCCTGATACTGCAAGACTAATAGCAAGAGTCATTTTAAAGTTAAAGGTATGTGTTATTTTGGGTTTTAATTTATTCACGTATAATTTAAAGTTTAAATGATTTTTTCTTATATAAAAAAAGTGAAAGCAAATATTTACAAATAATAATAATAATAATAATAAAATAATAATAATAATGTTGCATTATCCACTTAAATTATGTTTTTGACATTGTGGTCTTACATTAATTACAGTTAGATTTTCATAGTCTGAAAATAAATTTCCGATTATGAAATTTAAAGTATCAACTTTACTATAAAACCCATATATTTATTTTATCCATATTTACTACATTTTTAAAAATATATATATATATTTTTTTTAAACATAGGATGGAGGTGGTGAAATAGAAGAAAAAATTGATAACAGCTGGTCAAGAAAATTTGAAGATTTGATGAATCGTAAGTATATGTATTTTATGCACAGCTATTTTTTCATTGTTACTCATTATATTGTGTTCATTACTCTTCTATTGTTTTATTTCATGATAAATATTGTTGGTTCTATTAAATGTTATTCAATATTTGGAACTTGATTTTTATAACTTTCTTACTGAATAATTTTAACATGAGTTTATTATTATTATTATTATTATTATTATTATTATTATTGACTATTATTATTTTTATTATTACATGAGGGATGTATTAATATTTTCATCATTTTTAAATTTAATGGTTTGAAATTTTATTTATGAAAGTTGATTTTAAAATTTCTTCTTATTAATTGCATATAATCTACAATTAATATTACTATTATTATTATTATTAATTTTTTTTTATAGCTACACCATTAGTATCAAAATTATTGTGCAATTTGAAGTGACTTTAACAGATTTACTTTTGTATTCTATAGTACAAACATTTGGAAACCGTACAAACTAATGGAAACTTTTCGTCATATTGAAAAAAGCACAAGTTTATAAATTTATAACCAACTGACTGTGAATCTTTAATCTTTATTTATTTTTTCAGTCACAAAACTGAAATGACCTAACACAAAGTTCTTTTAAAAAAAAAAAAAATTAGAAGGAAATTATTTAAAATGTATCTAACAGTTTAGTTTTTAGGTAGATTGTATTATATACAAGGGAATTTACTTTTGTATGGAACCTGTAAATTTCTTATTTTAAACTGAGTCACAAGCAGATCTGTTGGAAATTTCTTAAAATATAGAAATTATTATTACTAATCTCTAGTGCTGTTTTATTTTGACACATTGTACATCTTATTTTAGTCTTGTATTCATTTTTAATAATACCTTGAATTTATTTTTCACTACTTCAGTTTTATTTTTTTCTTATCATTTTTCAAAATCTATCATAATGTAACCTCTTTAGATTCTAGCGAGGTGAAAGAGGACATATCTCGTCAAGAACATTTTACTTCATTGTTAGTTGTTTTACAAAAGTATTTAGGAGAAGAAAATCTTCCAAGTTCGTCCGAATTGTTTGAAATTTATGGAAAGGTATACATACAACGATATTTAAATTCCCTATTAACTTGGAATCTTGATTGACATTATGAAATCAATGTGTTACTTTTCATTTATATTTGAAATTGCTTTTTTGTTTCAGGTGCTCGTTAATAGTTTTAGTATAACGGATAAAGATTTGAATTCTGTTGGGATTGGAATTTATTTGGCTGCCTCCATTATTGATCATTCCTGCAAGCCAAATGCTTATGCCAGTTTCATCGGAACTCAAGTTTATATCAGAGCTCTTTATGACATGCCAGAACTAGACTGGAAGAAGGTTTTTATTTTATTTACTTTTAATATACATTTTGATTTGTAGAATTTATAGATTTTGTAATTTCATATTCCAATTTTTTATACATTTCTTCTTGTATCTAAAGAATGAAAACTATTTTTAATGACAAATGTCATACTATATAAATTTTTTTTTTTTTGGGGGAACTAAGATTTGGTAGAGGTCTTTTCTCTATAACTGTAATCAAAGTTTAATTACAGGATAAACATGAGACCCTTTAAATTTAATATTTCATTTTCTTATGCATTATTATTATTTTTGAAAAATTAGAATAATCAGCCATTCAAGAGGTGGTTCAGAGTTATAATTAACTGCCTGGTAAGTGGATCAAGTGAAGATTTGATTGAAAATCTGGATTAAGAGTTAGAGCTGAATATGAAAAATGGGTGATGAAGATATAAAAACGAAGAAAAGTCGTAGAGAATTGGTTGTGGATGGAACTAGTCTATTAAATTTTAGGAAAGACGTAGAAAATTAGAAATGATAGATATCAATAGAAAGTTAGAATGTTGATTTAAAGAATAGCGTTTGATAAAAAGGAAAAAACTATGAATGTGAAGCCAGATTGGGAAAAGAACCACGAGTTATAGAAATACTGATTTTGAAAAAGTTTAATATTTGGTAAAATTGCAGATTGGTATTGAAATTTAGTAAAGGTGCGAAAAAGGCCTTGTACATAAGTGGTGGTTACATGAAAAAAAAAAAAATAAATGATATGGAACATTCATGAGGAGTTTGTAAAGTCATATTTGCTATTCATGTTCACTTAGACATTTAGTTGCATGTTTGATTAGAAATATTATTTTCATTAATTTGACTGGGACAGTCTCGATAGACCCTTGTAGTTTCTTACTATCAGCACTTTTAATTGAAAATCTTAGTCGAGATGTAAAGCTTTCTGAGGGTGCTTAAATAAATTAAAAATGTAGGTTTCAAGACCAAGTTTGCTTTGAAAAATATGTATGAACAATTTGTTTAGTAAAAAATTTATTAGTTACAGTTATACCAGACACTTTTACCGTGCTGAGTTCTTTCTTTTAATACTTTATATTTCCTTAACATTAATTTTTCATGTCATCTTTTTAAGTAACGAGGACTATGGAGATGGTAAGTTTTTTTTGCCACCTCCATTATTTTAAATTCGTTCAGTTTCAGCTTCACCATTTTAAAAGTATCAGACACAAACTTCGAAACTCCATTTTTTTTTTTTTAAAGTAAAAAAATATTTATTTTCTACTTTTAATGCAACTTTGAGATTATATATATATATATATATATATATATATATATATATATATATATATATATATATATATATATATATATATATATATATATATATATATATATATATATATATATATATATATATATATATATATATATATATATATATATAATGGATATATATATTAACACTGTATGACCCAGATTAAATTAATTTATGTGGAAGTTTCTTATTTAGTTGAATATATGCTACTACGGCACGAACATAAGTTTGAATTTTCAGATTTTATTATCATTATTAACCATTATTATTATTATTATTATTATTATTATTATTATTATATTATTATTATTATTATTATTATTATATCATATCATTAACCATTATTGTTATTATTATTAACCAATTGTTTCGTTTGTATATCTAGGAATATTTTATATACCAAAGTTTTGTCCATCCCCCCCCTCCCCCAAAACACGATTCACTCTTCTGTTCACCATTGATTTTTTATCTTGAAACCTCCAATTATTATCCTGATGATTCTCTCTTACATTCTCTCCATGTGGTAAAATTAACTAGTGTCAAGTGAATTTTAGATACTAGTCAAGACTTCAAGACTATTAAGGAAAACTAACCTTATATCTAAAATAGATGCAAAGGAGAGTTGAGTGTTTTTTGTGTCCTTAATTCAGTTCTTTTATGTTAATGCACTACACATATCTTTCATTAAAATGAAACTATTAATTTTGCTTCCTTTTCTCATCACATAGAAGTAAGTATACGTCTTTCAGTCTAAAATTGTTAAAGGTTTTAATTTCTAAAGTGACTCTGAAACTCTTATTATAATGTACCCCAGTTAATAGGTCTCCGTAACAGTGTTTTTCATCCTGCCAAAGAGTAAGTCTCATCTGTGATTATTCCACCTTCACATCTCGTTCTTATAAAATGACTGTTGACACATATCTTTTTTTTTTTAAGATAGCTAATTGAGCTCATCAATCTACATATTCTCATACCTTTTCTAATTTGACTCGCACATCCTAATCTGAAAGCTATCCATTCTTTTATCTACTTCCTTTGACAAAACTTTTTCACGCACAATCTACCATAGTTTCTTTTCACTAAAATAATTATTTCTTATTTTAGTTTCTTTGTTCCTCTTTGTGGGTTTCAGAATAATAGGAGCCCTGATAGAAATTATTATTATTATTATTATTATTATTATTATTATTATTATTATTATTATTATTATTATTATTATTATTATAAGTGTAATTGAGGAAGAAGCTATTATTTATTCACTCCTAATCTTTAGATCTGTTTCTTTTAAGTTTCACATAACGTTTAAACCTAAATAGGTTGACCACATTATTTCAGATACGAATTAGCTACATCGATGTTTTGAATACTGCCAAAAAGCGTAATGAAGAATTAGAGAGAGGATATTTCTTTGCATGCAGTTGTGTCCATTGTCAAAACATTGAAAGAGAGAAAGTCATGTCGTCCATTGTTTGTGTGGTGAGAATATATATATATATATATATATATATATATATATATATATATATATATATATATATATATATATATATATATATATATATATATATATATATATATATATATATAATTGTTTTGTGCATATGTTAAATCATGGACAGATGTCTTAAAAATACAATTTATTTAGAAATGAATCCTAACAACTTTTATCATAAACACAGTAGCCAATTATCTTAAACTATTCCACCAAATCTAACTAGCAATTTACTACTTACATAAAATGTAGACACTAATTTGTTATATACTTTACAGGTTTTAATTATTGGAAGCTGGGAACAAAGTTTGTCCTTGCTGACTAACACTAATATCTCTCACTTCAACATCTAGTGTCTATTCCCTCTCACATAAAACAACCATTGTTTTAAACTTTTCAGTTAAAGGGTTTTGATTTTCCTGTCTGCCGTCGATTTATGAAAGAGTTTTTAAGGATGTGGGAATATTCGGTGAATGAATAGGAGATTGGTTTAACATTTTCACTGATTTCAATATAACGTCTGTATCTTTTAAATTTTGGTTTCATGAACAAAGGTATCCAGAAAGTTTTATAAGAATATTAAAGAATATAGATAAGGAAGGAAAATTTAAATATATATATATATATATATATATATATATATATATATATATATATATATATATATATATATATATATATATATATATATATATATATATATATATATATATATATATATATATATATATATATATATATATATATATATATATATATATATATATATATATATATATATATATATATATATATATATATCCTAATATATACTGACTATAAAAAATTCTTTGACTATATAGCTATTTAAACTTCCAAAATAAGACATATTCTTTCTTTCTTCTCCTTTCTCCGAAGCCATCAAATTGAGTAATTTTAATGTTCACCACAGCAAATGGCTTTCATCTAATTCTCATGATCCAGCTGTTGAACTCGCCTACGACTTTTCTATCTTGAACAGTTGATGCGACTCCCTACCCATATCCTGACCGTCTTGGTGATGAACTCAAGATACTTGATCTATTCTTCTAATCCTTCTCTTTATAATGTTAAACTTTTCCTCCTCTTGGTTCATCCGATTACCTTCATATTTCCGTTTCTTGGCACTTCGGTGCTGTTCTCCACTTTGATCTTCCCTTCTTGCTGGAAACGCTCGCTCAATCCTGTTTGTGGGTTTCGGAATAAAAGGAACCCTGATAGAAATTATTATTATTATTATTATTATTATTATTATTGTAATTGAGGAAGAAGCTATTATTTATGCACTCATAATCTTTAGATCTATTTCTTTTAAGTTTCACAGAGCGTTTAAACTTAAATAGGTTGACCACATTATTTCGGATAAGAATTGTGGACCTTTCTCAATTCTCCAACTATCGTTCTATTTTTTTAACTTCCGTTCTTTTTAAAGTTTTTGAATCTATCTTTAGCAGGAAGATTTGGAAACACCTTAATTCTTCTAATTTTATCTCTGATCGCCAGTATGACTTTCATAAAGAATGCTCTACTGATGATATTATTTCTCTTCTTTCTGACTCTTGGTCCTCCGCTCTTCGGGGTTTTGGTGAAAGTCTGGCACAAAGCTTTAATTTCCAAACTTCCCTCTTTCGGAGTCTATTCTTCTCTCTCTGACCTTTTTGATTTCCTTTCTGGTCGTTCTATATCAGCCTCTATAGACGGCCACTGTTCTTCTGTTAAATCTATAAAATGTGGTGTTCCTCAAGGATCTGTCCTATCCCCAACTCTTTTTCTAATTTTCATCAATGACCTTCTCTCTGTTACTTCATCTCCTATCCACTCCTATGGCGTTGACTCCACCTTTAATTACTACCTTCAATTTGAAGCAGTTAATTCTTTCAAGAAGGGTGGCCTTGGAGCAACTGACTTCTGATTTTTCTCGCATTTGAAATTGGGACAGAGAAAACATGGTCGTTTTCAAGGTCACAAAAACTCGGTTCCTAAATCTTTCTACTTGGCACAACTTTCCACACAACTATGACATCTTTCTCGAAATCGCGACCCAAACATTTATCAGTCCTCAATATTTCCGGTGTTTCATTTTCTCGTGTCTCTTTCTTGGAAGTATCACATTACTTCTCTTTCTAAACAAGCTTCTAAGGGGTTGGATGTTCTGAGGCGCCTTCGTGACTTTTCGTCTTATAAGCTAAATTGGCTATTTCTTTTTGTGAATCTTGAGTTGTATTAACGGTCAGCTGACTTTAGAAAATTTTAGGTTGGGCTTGTAAGTATCAAGCAGATTTTGATGGCAAAAAAGTGCAAGGTACTTTATATGAATGTTAATAATTTTAATGTCAAATAGGCTAGTTAATATTTATTGTTCTTTATATATATATATATATATATATATATATATATATATATATATATATATATATATATATATATATATATATATATATATATATATATATATATATATATATATATATATATATATATATATAATATATATATATATATATATATATATATATATATATATATAAAATTTTTACCGATACCTAAAAATATATACCGATATATATATATAATATATATATATATATATATATATATATATATATATATATATATATATATATATAATATATATATATATATATATATATATATATATATATTATATATATATATATATATATATAATATAAAAACAGGAAACCAAAACTGTTTGAGTCCAATTTATATTGATGATGACGAAGAGAGCCTAGAAGAATCTGTAAATAAATGTTTATCATGTGGTTTCAGTGACTTTGAAATGAGTACCAAGGAAAAATATTTCGAAATTTTAAATGTAACTAAACGAAAACTTGAAATGAAGAAAGGTATATAAAATGTTTTTAGTTTGATATATTCCATATACGTCAGGTATTTATAAGCAGTAATATTAGTATTTATAAATAATAAAAATGTTACTTTCATAAGTGTTAGGAATAGTTATTAAACATGTTTAAAAAAGGAAACTTTAATTGTAATGCCTATTTCATATTAGATTTTTTTTTTTTAGATTTCGAAACTTTGAAGGAGCTGGTGGAGAAACAATCAGGTCTCTTTCATAATTTGAATTTGTGGCATGTCAAAACTTTAGACGCTACTTTTGAATCTGCAATAAATTCTGGGTTGTGGGAGGTGGCTCTTACTTACGGATGTCGAAATCTCATAGGAATAAAGTAAGGAATTTTTTATATAAATTACTTCTAAATATAATTCTCTTTTGCTCTTGAAGCAGGTATTTTTTTTTTGTTTTTTTTTTTTTTAATTCATTTTTTTTTTTTTTTTTTTTTTTTTTAATTTAAATTTTTTTTATTATTATTACAGTGATACTATGCAATGTTAAATTTGTAGTAACTAAACACTACTAAACACTGCAATGTTAAATTTGTAGTATCTAAACGCTACTATTATTTTTATTTATTTATTTTTTTTTCATAAATGGACCTGATTGTTACATTATTTTATTTATAATAGATATTATTATGGCTCAAATCACCCAATGTATGGCTTATACCTCCTCAAGCTTGGAAAAATAGAACTGTACCTTTTTAAATTTCGGGAAGCCTTAGAACATTTGGAAGAAGCAGAGCCCATATTGAGAGTTAGCCATGGCTTGGAACATCTCCTTTACGCTGACGATTTAGCTCCTCTTGTAAAGCAAGCGAGGCAAGAAATAAAGATGATGCAGCACAGTGGTTTCAAAGTTAAGAAAATACAAAAGAATGAAATCAAAGGGGTTTTGTCGTAGCTGCAATTCATTATTTAGAATTTCAATCTTTGTATTTGTCGATAGAGTCAAATTAAAAGTATTAAACATTTTACCATACGAAGTTGGATTCTTTTGTTTTAAAACTGTATTCAGGCATAACTTAATTATTTAAAATACCGTTTTTATAACTTTCCTTAGTCATTGAAGGTCCGTTTTTATTTTATTTAATTTATTTTTTATTTTTTTTCTTTTGTAATAGATTTCTTAAAGGTGTCTTTTAGCAATATCAATTTAAATATTTAAAAAGTTTTTTTGACATTGTTTAATTATTATTATTATTATTATTATTATTATTATTATTATTATTATTATTATTATTATTATTACTTGTCATATGCTGAACAGTGGAAGGGTAGGGTGGGAGGGGAAGTATTAAAGCAGGTGGAAGTCGATAAAAGAGAGGAGGGGAAAGAAAGAACTTTTTAATATTTTTGAAATATGTATAAAAAAAAAAGTCCCTTGTCTTTATTGAACTTTAAATAAGAAGCCGAGAGTTGAAGTGTGAAGGTAGTATGTATATATATATATATATATATATATATATATATATATATATATATATATATATATATATATATATATATATATATATATATATATATATATATATATATATATATATATATATATATATATATATATATATATATATATATATATATATATATATACTATATATATATATATACTCGTGGAGTTTCTTATTTTTAATTTATCGGCTGTGAAAATAAAGTTAATCACTGTAACTTTTTTATTTTTTATTTTTTTGTCCTTACTAAATATCTGTAAAGTGTCTTTCTGTATTGCTGTCATTCATTTGTAGGTGTTTTTTCCTTTTAAAACGCGAGAGCAATTTACTTTGCGTAAAGAAAGTATCAGAACCGCCCAACACAATTTCCTCACACCAATGCTTTGAAGAGAGATACATTAGATTCAGCAGGAAATACAGAAGATAGAAATAAATTTCACAGTACAAGTGGCAGAAAAGAAGGATGCGCCACAACGAATAATCCTGGTTACTACTAATGTCTACATAAAATTCATTTAAAGTGGTAGCATGTGAATGGTCAGTTCCCTCGAGTACTTGCCGCTGTTATATTCACAGAAAAGAGCCAAATCTCCAACGACGTTTTCAGAAGATGAAGGATCAAGGGAATTGGAAATTCGGAACAATTCAAATTCATACATCTTATTTTTTTTTTTAACGCGACCCTATATAAGAGTGGTGAAAATGAAGTTCACCCCAGACCAGATATGAGAAGAATAGCCCATACGATGATTGATAAGACCCCTGTGAAGTTGGAGTAACTGAGATGAGAAAAAAATCCTGTAAGACTAATCAACAACTACTTAACAAGACTTTACGTTAAAACCAAGAACGTTTATATTGGCAAAGGAAAAACATTCTGGAAGAAAAAGTAGGATGGTGACTTTGAAAGATTTTTTGAAGTTCATGTTTATACAAGATTTGAATTTCAAAAAGGTTACAACCATCCCTCGGGGGAAATCCTATTCAAATCAGCAAGAATTGGAAAGAGAAAGATTAAGCAAAAGAAGAGCAGAAATGAAGTGGGTAGAAGGAACGAAGTGTTGAGTTACCAACATATGAATGGATAGAGTTAAATGAGCATCTAAGAGGTCGTTAGTGAAAAGTAGGAAAAAAGGTAGATAAACAGAATCCTTGGGAAGGACGGATGACGCCACTCATCAATAACAGTCGATACAAAACTATCTGAAAGAAAGAGGAAACCCAAAAGACTGGAACTTTTGGTGAGAAGCATCCTCTAGTCATACCCGGTTAAAGATCTTGGATATGTCAACCTAAACCATTCAATACTTTTCATAGTCTCCCAAGGGTAAAAGACCATAAATCAGTGAGTTTAGAAAATACACCGCCAATTTACCTATACCGTCGAAAAATATACCGACGATCGAAAATGATAGAATGCGATTCCAGATAATTTCAGGAATTAGGGTTGAACAATGGTTTTATAGATATTAAGTGAGGGTTAAGGGAGATAGAAGGTTAAGATCTGATGCCTATCTACGAAATAGGTTGGACATGTGCACGCTTTCACCGCATGTGGAAAGTGTAATAGTAAGACGCAGAGAATATTATTGAACGAGGGATGGCACCTGCTCATAAGCATACCCCTTCAAAACTCTCCCTAGCGCAAAGTATTTAGATTTCGTAGTCACTGCACTCTATCATATGTAATCACAGATAATGGTATTAGATGTCTAAGAGTTGGAGGCTTGCCAATTGTGTAAGGTTGAATTAGAGGAAATCAAGAGTTCTTTTTAAATGAAGGAATATAATGATCAAACTCTGATCATTCTGTTGCTTTAGCAACAAAACCATCAAAGTGAATAGGAGGAAGTAAGGCAGATTTGCCTTATATATATAATATATATATATATATATATATATATATATATATATATATATATATATATATATATATATATATATATATATATATATATATATATATATATATATATATATATATATATATATATATATATATATATAATATAGATAGATAGATATAGAGAGATATTAATGCAATAAATTTGTAACGAAACCTTTAAGTTCATTGAGAAAGAAACTGAAAGCCTTTAATTGAATTCGTATTAAATTTATTAAGACACGTTGCTCTCATTCTAATTCAAAGCTAAATCTTTAACTTCTCTCACTATATATATATATATATATATATATATATATATATATATATATATATATATATATATATATATATATATATATATATATATATATATATATATATATATATATATATATATATATATATATATATATATATATATATATATATATATATATATATATATATATATATATATATATATATATATATATAATAAAGAGTATTATTATTATTATTATTATTATTATCAATTATTATTATTAATCCGTAAATTAGACAAATGAATGAAAGTAATTGAATGATGTTTGATCTCAAAATGAAATTTCATATAAATTATAATATATATATATAATATATATATATATATATATATATATATATATATATATATATATATATATATATATATATATATATATATATATATATATATATATATATATATATATATATATATATATATATATATATATATATATATATATATATATATATATATATATATATATATATATATTATATATATATATATATATATATATATATATATATATATATATATATATATATATATATATATATTGATAATTGTTTTTCTAGCTTTCCACAAAAACTATTGTTGAATTAAATAGTGTAAAATTGCACACTTCTATGTAAAATTACGAGAAATTTAATAAGTATTGAATACCAAAATGATGAGCAAAATTTCTAATTTTATTCATAGTTTATCTATTTTAATCATAGTTTATCTATTAATACTAATAATTTTAGTCCTTTTAAACATTTTCTACATTATCTTTCTAATCAACTGTTTTTTTTTCAGCTTCAGCTAATTTTTATCAATTCGTTTTGTCTTTTTAAAAACAGTCGCGATTTATCATTAAAAGTATCCTAAATTTTGCTTCCCTTGTTGA
>SEYY01001178.1:7500-52500 GCA_009176605.1 Armadillidium nasatum
ATAATAATAATAATAATAATAATAATAATAATAATAATAATAATAGTAATAATAATAATAATAATAATAATAATAATAATAATAATCAATAATAATGATTGTAATAATAATAATAATAATATATAATAATAATAATAATAATAATAATAATAATAATAATAATAATAATAATAATAATAATAATAATAATAATAATAATAATAATAATAATAATAATAGTAAAGCCATTAAATATTTTTTTAATGCTAAAATCTTATCAAAATTCTTTTTTTATCAATGAATGTATTGGAGAAATATTAACCTTAAATAATATTTTAGTAGTTCCCTCATCAACCGAAAGGTGGCATTCCTATGCAACAGTATTTCTACAATTATATTTATAGTATATTTTAAACTCTTTTTTTTTCATCCTTGAATCAGAAAGCTTTAAAGCATTTAAAGTCTCCTAATTATAATTTTGATTTTTAGTTTGGTTTTCGTATATATAATACTGAGGTAATTATTCGCTTTCTGAATTTAGAGACTTTTTACATCTCAGTGGTTTTATATTAAAGTTATCCAGCTTATATATATATATATATATATATATATATATATATATATATATATATATATATATATATATATATATATATATATATATATATATATATATATATATATATATATATAATATAGTTTTATACCTTACTAAAAACCTTATCAGAAAAAATGAATTTTAATACTTGTCACTTCCTACTAAGGAAGCTTAAAAATCATCTTTATTCAGAATTAAAATATCCTCCCACAGTCTCTTTAGTAATAACTTCTGATTCATTTCTATTCCCTTCTGCAGGTCCTCTGGAACGACGCTTGCCTCCCGAAGGTGGCTGATCTTCTCATTTACTCAGGCTATGTTGTCACTATCTCCAAGGGACAAACTAAATTTACGCCTTAAATTTTCCTTTATTCTTACCAATAATAATAATAATAATAATAATAATAATAATAATAATAATAATAATAATAATATAATAATAATAATAATAATATAATGATAATATAATAATAATAATAATAATAATAATAATAATAATAATAATAATAATAATAATAATAATATAATAATAATAATAATAATAATAATAATAATAATAATTAATAATAATATAATAATGTACTTATATATATATATATATATATATATATATATATATATATATATATATATATATATATATATATATATATATATATATATATATATATATATATATATATATATATATATATATATATATAAAGCGATCTCAAGACGTAAAATTTTCCAAAATAAAGTTTTAATCCTAAAATGTTTTAATTAATAAAATTTAACCTCACTGGACTTGGGACCTTTTTCATCTTAGAAACGGATCCAATGAACAAGACGTTTTCTTAAGTTTCCAATCCTTTACATTAGTTCCTCCTCTGGGTTCCATCGACCACCTTTTCATTTCCGTTTCCTATTATTTCTCTTCAAGTATTCCGCAGTAACAACCTTCATCTACAGGGAAAGGATTTTTGTATTACTTGTGCTGTTAACTGTGGCCTTGGAGTTGTACATCTTTGACTTCTCGTGTAAGTTGTAATGTTTTGCTTAGGCTTTATGGGTTCCTTTGAGTGTACGGAACTCATAAGTTAGGTGATCTAAAAAAAATTATTGTGAGGATTTTTTATATCTCTGAAAAACAAAAGTTTTTGAACCACAAAATATTCTGGAAAAAATTTTTAAAAAATTAAATTTAAAAATTTTTTTAACGAAATTTATATAGCTGTAACTTATTTCTAGGGATACATATCAAAAGTTCACACAATATTTTTTTTAGATTAAGTTTTCCTACAGTGTTTCTAAGAATTGGAACTAGATCGGTAAATTGACTTGTCCCTGACATCGAAATAGAAGAGGATCAGTGGATCTCTGAAACTATTGATCCTACAGAAATTTTACAAGAATGCAAAAATTCTTATCTCCCCCAGTTATAAAGGTAGTCCAAATTAATGCTGGTATCTCTAAAATTTAATATTTTATTCCAAAAAAGAAAATTTAAAAATATCCGAAACCTCTTAATTTTGAACTTGAATAAATTTTTTTAGAAATTCAGAATTGCTCTGGTTACACTGCAAAAATTGTCCTAACGATTTGTTGGAACAATTGGCATAAATATCACAGTAAAATTTTCAATAGAGAAAAGACATGTTAAGCATAAGATAGTAGCTTCACCGATCTATTTTCTAATAAGAAAATAACTGAACAAATTTGTTGTGACATTTTTGCCACTTGTCCCAACGATTCGTTCGGGCAATTTTTGCAGTGTAACATAAGTGTATTATTGAGGATGTGAAATTGGAGAATCTGAAAATTATTTTACTAAAATAAGTTCCTTATTTTCCTTATTATCTCAGAAATTTTGCAACGCTGCCAAGTTTATGGCGATTTTTCCTACTCTTCAGTCCGTTCCTCGGCTAGTCTCACAATGGTTCGTTCAATTGCGGCGGTAAACTTGTTATAAGAACCAATTAAAAATTAAATAATATCGAAACATTTCTGAAATAGTTTACACCTATGTATGCTATCTGATTGTTTTTCTCTTCGTAGTTTATCAGTTGTCCATGTTTAGTGTTAATTTCAACTCATTTTTTTTTTGTGTGTGATTATACTAATTTAGTTTGTGATAATTTTTATGCATATGTAAATTATAACCCATCCATCCAAGAACTATGTAAAATCAACCAATAGGAATCGCCTTGGTATGGATATGCGTGCTGATGACAACAAAATATGAACCTCGAATTAATTAAAGCATTGGCTGCTAAAAAAGGAGCAACAAGTCTCTCATTAAAAATATATAGGTAAGTGTATATGCGTGACCCATTAAGGTTTCTAAAATTTTTAGATGAACCAAAAGTGACCCGGCAACTATTAAAGGTTCGCCATCGCTTCCCTACAAGAATGCATACCACGACAGTGTATGTCTACGAGCGGCTCAGTAGCCTGTAAACCACAACCTGTCAGCTATAGGAAAATAATTAAAAAATTTATTAAATTATTCATCTACATATATAGTACCTATGGAACTTAGATCACGAACAAATTTGAATATCGTATACTACAATAGCATCAAAAATAATTATAATATAATATTAGCAAAAATAACAACAACAATAATAATAATAATAATAATAATAATAATAATAATAATAATAATAATAATAATAATAATAATAATAATAATAATAATAATAATAATAATAATAATAATAATAATAATAATTATTATAATTATTGTGACAGCCGCCGATTTCAATGAGGCTTAAATAAATGTCAGAAATATGTTGCAAATTTGAAAAAGTTAAAAAACAAAACTCAGTTAATTGTATCGTACCTTATTATAATATATAAAATAGACAAAAAGAAATATAAGATACAGAAACATTGCACACTTAGATGCAAATGCATGGCAAGCGAACATTTGTCTATGGCGAACTCCGCCATAATAAAAAAAAATAAAATAATAATAATAATAATAATAATAATAATAATAATAATAATAATAATAATAATAATAATAATAATAATAATAATAATAATAAAAATAATAATGCTTCAAGACTATAACCTTTTAACCTAACACTATCTATAAAAAAATAATAAAATGAAGCATCTGACTGTAAAATTTTAATTCGATATGTTATAAATATGAAATTTGAAAACTTCTTTGTTTTTTTTAGACTCATTTCCCGATTTTTATTATTATTATTATTATTATTATTATTATTATTATTATTATTATTATTATTATTATTATTATTATTATTATTTTTTCTATTATTTATTTATTTATTTATTTTTAACTTCTTTCTAGCTCATTTCAAACACCTTGGCTGGTTTCGATATTATTCATAAGGAATTTCATTGACAAATGTTATAAATAATAATAATAATAATAATAATTTTCTATTTCTTTCGAATGATTCTCCCGTCTCTGCTGTTGACAGTATAAATATCCTTGGTCTTCACATAAACAAAAAAAATTGTCTTGAAAATCTCACATCACAATGGTTGCTAGAGCGGCCTCAAAGAAGCTTGGAGTTCTGTTTAGACCGAGAGAATTTTTTACTTCTTCGCAGTTACTTTAATTATACAAGGGCCTCAACCGTCCTTGTATGGAGTACTGCTCTCATATCTGAGGTGGCTCAGGTTTCACCAGTCTTTTGGATAGGATTGAGTCAAGGCTAAAAGACTTATAAATTTTCCCTTTTACACTCTTTGACCCCTTTATCTTTGCGACGTGACGTTGGTGCCTTGTCTCTTCTAAAGGTAATATAGCGGCAAATGCTCGAGGGAACTGTCCACTCGTATAACTCCATCTTTAATTAAGGTGGCCTCGTAGAATAAGGGGTGCATTGTCTGCACACAAATTTTGTGTGGACATTGGCTACTTCAAGCTTGTCCGCTGTGGTGCCTCCTTCTTTCCAGCCCCTTCTGTTTTGTGGAATTCTTTCCCATCTTCTGTGTTTCCTGCCGAATTTAATCTCAATTACTTTCAACCCCACGTCTGCGCTCAACTACGAAATTTGGGTTAGGTGGGACTTGTAGGATTTTTCTTCTCTTATTGATTCAACACCACTACCTTGAACAGGGCTCTGACGTGAGCGGTGATGTGTAAAAAAAAAAAGAAGATATTTAGAGATCCTAATTCTGCTAATTTTCATTCATATAATTCTATTCTTTGATTAGGCTTATAACATGTTTCTGAAATTTTCAATGAGTTTCATTGAATTCAACGAATATCGCTATGATTAAAAATAATAATAATAATAATAATAATAATAATAATAATAATAATAATAATAATAATAATAATAATAATAATAATAATAATAATAATAATGACCTTATTATAATTATATAAAGGATGAGACTGTGTAGAAAGGCGTGTCGCACGAGCACTTCTCAATGGAGGAGGTATGCTATGGGAGAGTTTAGAAGAGCAGTGTCCATTGTAATAGCGCTCGTATAGAGAGAGTGACGCTACAATTTGACGGGCAGAAAGAGACTGGAGAGAATTTGTGAGAGTGGAAGAGTTGATAAGGCAAATAGCCCTAGATTCCACCTTTTCAAGGAGAGCTTAAGGGACGAACAGCACTCCTGTAAAGAGAAAGAAACTGAGATGGAGTGAAGATATTCTAAAGCCGCCTCAGAACACCTAACCTCCTTAGAAGTTTGTTTTGAAAGAGAACTAATGTGATCTTTCCAAGAAAGATCACGAGAAAAAGAAACACTGATAAAATTAAGAAGAGATGAAGGTTTGAATTGTGTGTTTTCGAAGAAGATATCACGGTTGAGTGTAAGGTTGTGTTTTTGAGGATTGAAAACGACCATGTTTTCTCTGCCACAATTTGAAATGCGATAGATCAGAGGTTATTTGCTATAAGTGTATCCTCCTTGCATCTATTAACTGCTGTTGGAAGGGACGTCTTTCAAATTGAAAGGAGTAATTAAGGGTGGAGTCATATCGGCATAGGAGTAGATAAGAGATGAATTTACAGAGAAAATGTCATTAATGAAAAGTAGAAAAAGTGTTGGGGATAGGACAGATCCTTGAGAAACATCACTATTAATAGATTCAAAGGATGAACGGTGCAGTCTAAAACAGGCGCTATAGAATGACCGAAAAAAAAATCAGAGAGAAAGTCACAGAGAGAAGGATAGATTCCGAAAGAGGGAAGTTTGGAAATCAAAGCTTTGTGCCAGACTCTATCGAAAGCTTTCGAAATGTCCAGCGCGACAGCAAAAAATTCACCGAAATGCCGAAGAGCTGACGACCAAGTGTCAGAAAGAAATGAAAGATCACCAGTAAAGCGCTTTTTTTTTTTATTTTTTATTTTTTATTTTTTTATATACAAAAGCCACACTGCCAATCAGAGATAAGATTAGAAGAATCGAAATGTTTCCAAATCTTCCTTTTAAAGATAGATTCGGAAAATTTAGAAAGAAAGGAGGTCAAAGAAATGGGATGGTAGTTAGAGGGTTGAGAGGGGTCCTCTTTTTCGACACAAGGCTCAATGAGCACACGTTTCCATCAAGAAGGGAAGATTGAAGTAGAAAGACAGACGAAATTGTTTTCCAAGGCAGAGTGCAAGCTCGAAAGAAAAAGTTTTGAGAACGGCAAGAGGGATATCATCAGGACCGTTCGTCTTCTTAGTGTTATTTGCTCAGAGAGAGCAGAAATGACGTCTTTAGAAGAAATTACAATTTTGGGCATATATGAGTTGGAGGGGTTTTGAATTAGTGGCAAATGTTTGAGCAAAGAGGTCAGCTTTAGAGGAAAGCAAAATGGCAGTTGTATCGTCAGGAGAAATTAGAGGAGGGAAAGAGGAAGAAGCAAAGTTAGAGTTGACATTTTTTGCAAAAAGCAAAATGAGGAAGAGGAACCAGAAATATTTTTAGTGTTGCGGAGAATAGATTTTGCACATTTCCGGGATGAAATATAAGTTGCAAGAGTTTCTGGAGTTTGAAGAAGATGGTAATCCCTGAAGGCAGCAACCCTGCGGCGGATAGCACGAGAACAAGCAGAGTTAAACCAAGGTTTGTTGGGTTTAGTAGAAGGGAAAGAATATGGACTATACGCCTCCATGCAAGAGAGAATCACCTCGGTAATGCGTTTAGCACATTCTGGGAGACCTCTCCCACGGAAACAGTAATCATTCCATGGGAAATCAAAAAAAGTGCAATCGAAAATAAAACCAGTTAGTGGCGCCAAAAAGCCGAAAAACATCCTCTCGTCGAAGGAGTGGGTCGTTCTTGCGGAAGACTTGAAAAGACAGAACAAATTATAGAGATAAGAAGGTGATCGGATGAAACCCAGAGGAAGAAAGAATTTTACAGGGTAAGGAGAAGGATAAGAAGTTAGGAAAAGATCAAGTATGTTGGGTTCATCACCGATATATATATATATATATATATATATATATATATATATATATATATATATATATATATATATATATATATATATATATATATATATATATACTGCATGTCACCGCCACTCACAGGCAGAGCCCTATTCAAGGAGGAGGCACAAATAAAAGATAAAAGAAACCCAACCAATCCCTAACCTAACGTAGATCCCCCAGGTGAGCACAGACAGAGGATTCAAAGAGAGGTAGGTTAAATACAACAGGGAAAACAAGCGAAGGTAAGGAGTTCCACAGAACAGAGGTTGCTGGAAAGAAGGAGGTACCACAACGTTCAAGCCTAGAGTTTGCTATTCTCAAAAAAATTCATGCGCAGGCAAGGCCAATGGTGGTGGAATGAGAGAGGTCAACTCCCTCGAGCACCTGCCGTTATAGTACCTATAGAAAAGAGAGAGTGCGCCAACGTCACGTTGCAGAGAAAGAGAGTCAAGGGAGTTTGAAAGTTGGGACAGTTAGTTAGTCTTTTAGTCTTAGACTTCATCCTTATCCAAAAGAAGGGTAGAACCGAAACAACCCCAAATGTGAGAACAGTACTCCAAACAAGGACGGATAAGACCCTTACATAATTGGAGTAACTCTTCAGAAGAAAAAATTTCCTCAATCTGAACAGAACAGAAACTTTTTAGAGGCCACCTTGGCAACCGTTGTGATATGAGGTTTCAAAGATAATTTACTGTTTGTTCTGACAAAGAATATTTATGTGTTCACAGGTGAGACGGGAGAACTGTCGAAGGAGATAGGAAAGTTGGGAGGTGCTTATGAGAGAGAGAGATGTGAAGAAATTGAATTTTCAAAGAGTTGGATTTCACAAGGTTTCGGTGGCTCCACAGGGAAATCCCATCCAGATCGGTAAGAATGGAATCGGAAAGTTGAAGACAAGAAGCAACTCTAGAAGCAAAAGATAGAGCAGATTCGATATGAGTTGAAGAATGGAGAGTTGAGTCTTCGGCATAAGAATGAACAGGGTTAGAAGTATAGCTGAAAAGGTCGATGATGAAAAGTAAGAATAAAGTAGGAGATAGAACAGAACCCTGAGGAACACCTCAATTAATAGGGAAAGAAGAAGTCGCTCCATCAACAAGTGTTGATATGGAGCGATTTGAGAGAAAACTAGACATGAGTAAAAAAGAGAAGGAGGAAACCCAAAGGAAGGAGCTTAGAGAGTAGCGACGCATGCCATACCCGGTCAAAAGCTTTGGATATGTCAAGCACCACCACACAAAAATCCATGGTCACTAAGGGCTGAAGACCATAGATCAGTAAGATTGGAAAGTATGTCACCAATTGACCTCGAGCGTCGAAAGGCATACTGATGATCTGAAAGAAGGGAGTGAGATTCCAAATGATCAAGGGAATGAGAGTTGAGGAGAGTTTCAAAGACTTTAGATTGAATAAAAGTGATAGCAATAGGGCGATAGTTAGAAGGGTCAGAGCCGCTACCATTTTTCGGTATCGGTTGAACATATGCGCGCTTCCAGCACAGAAGAAAAGTATTAGTATTAAGGCATAGAGAGTAGAGTTGAACGAAGACAGTCGCCAGCTCAGAAGTACACTCTCTCAAAACATGAGGAGGAATTCCATCTGGGCCACTTGCCTTCCTTATGTTCATAGATTTCAGGATCCCATACACCTGATCATATGAAATCACGGGTAAAGACATGGGATACTTGAAAGAAGAAGTAGGAGGAGGGATGCCGGAATCAAAAAAAAAAAAAATAGAATTTTAAAAAAAAAAAAAATATATATATATATATATATATATATATATATATATATATATATATATATATATATATATATATATATATATATATATATATATATATATATATATATATATATATATATATATATATATATGCTGGTCCTACTGAAAGGGTGAAAACCCTCCCTGAGAGTTTGGATAAGACTCATGGACTGCCATTGAGACCGACGAGCCGAAAAACATGATCTTTTAGAGGGCTCTGGGAGAACTTTTAAGAGCAGATGAGAAAAGATGCTGGTTCCACTGAGACAGGGTAAAAATCCATTCCTGGGAGAGGATTTATATATATATATATATATATATATATATATATATATATATATATATATATATATATATATATATATATATATATATATATATATATATATATATATATATATATATATATATATATATATATATATATATATATATATATATATATATATATATATATATATATATATATATATATATAATATATATATATATATATATATATATATATATATATATATATATATATTATATATATATATATATATATATTTTGGTAATAAAAAAATGGACTAAATTCATTTTTTAAATATTTCGAAGCTCATTTTCTTAACTTCCAACATTCTTTTTGTTCATTAATAATTATTTTTAGTTCACTCATATTGCAATTAAAAAAATTTTAATTAAAATTATATCGAAGATTTATAATCATACTTTTATTTCAAATAACTATGAAAACTTGAAGGTAAATTTTAAAAAAATTGAATATTGTTTGAGATTAGTGAGGATAATAACAAAAAAAGAATATCACTGAAATTTCATTTTGATTTTTCAATAAATGCTAATGGATATCCAGGCGGAAGGTTTAGCTGAGAGACAAGTGGTGATTGAGCCAGTAATTGTCGATTTAACTCAGGATGACGATATAAATGAAGATATCGTTATCATCTCCACAACAGACTTCGAAAATATTTTAGATAACGGTGAAGGAATTCTTAAAGACAATCCCAAAAAAAGGAAACTTTCTGAAAATAGTAATGAACCAGTTTCTAAGAAGAGTATTAGAAACAAGGCTTTTACCTGCTCCATTTGTTTAGAGCAATTAGAAGAAATAAATAAAATTGGCCAAACTATTTTATCAACAAGCTGCGGTCATGTTTTCTGTGAACATTGCTTAAAAAAATCACTTAGGAGAAACAGATTCTGTCCAACATGTCGTAAACATTTGAGCAAGAGGCAGTTTCATCCCCTTTACTTGTGATCACACTTTGAAGTTTGATTTATATAGGCCTACTTACCTCAACAATTGACCTGATATAAAATTGCAAAAAAAAAAAAAAATTTTTTTATTTTAAGTTTTGAATTGCCTTTAGAATTTGCTTTAGAAAGAAAAAAGGAAATTATGATATAAACAAATTTATTAGTATAATTAAATTCCTTTACTATAAAGTAGTAATAATAATAATAATAATAATAATAATAATAATAATAATAATAATAATAATAATAATAATAATAATAATAATAATAATAATAATAATAATAATAATAATAATAATAATAATAATAATAATAATAATAATTATTATAATATAATTATTATTATTATTATTATTAGTTTATTATTATTATTATTATTATTATTATTATTATTATTATTATTATTATTATTTATTAAATGTCTATAATTGGACAAGCAACTTCCATTATCAATTGAATCTTAGTAAATGCAATCTTTATTATTTTATGTATTAATAAATTATATTTCTTAATTATATTATTTATTAATAAATTATATTTATTAATTTCAATTTAAGAAACCTTTTTAAAAATGTAAAGTCAATTAGACATTACCAAAGTGTCTCAAAAGAATGAGAAGTCTCAAATTACATTTATATTTAAGAAATAATTTTCCCCCAAATTTTTTCTCATTTGTCAGTATTTTAAGATAAATTTAAAATTTATTATTGCGAAAAGTGTTTTTAGCAGGGTTGATGATTTTTTTTTTTTTTTTATATCTATGAATCAAATTTTTTAAACAAATATTGTTTAAAAAAATTTTATTTTTATTTTATTGAATTTTTTAGTTACAAGTCTTTTTATTAGTAAGCTTATTCGCTTAAGAAATAATTAATTAATAAGGAAGTATAGTAAATAAGTAAATATTATTAGTTAAGTAAGCTATTTCAATTAGAATTTTTTTTAAAAGGTACAATTTATTTTAATTTTTTTATATATAAAAATGACGAAAATGCGACTGAGAGAACTAATTCACTCTGTATAAATTTTAAATTTTAAAGAAAGCAAGTAAACTATAATATATTTTTATTTTTAAAAATATTTTATAGTTCTGTGTTGTTATTTATTTTTTATTATTATATTTTTAAGATAAATATTAAAATATAAAAAAATTATTTTTACCATTGAAGCTCTCAGCACTTAACTTAAAAAATCAAAAAAATCCCCAATCCTGAATTTTATATAACTCACCCGCCTTTAAAGTAAATATCTAACGCCAGAATTCAAAAGTAAAACTGTTAAAGTCTATGGTTGCAGGTTTCAATAATTTAGCAAAAAATATCGTTAGACGTTTATTTTTTCACACTGCCCAATAAAATACCTAAATTTATTTTAATTTTAATTTATTTTCTTTTTTTAATCTCTCTTATGACATTTTGAACTCAAAAATATGAAAATAGTGACATTATTTTCTCAAATAAATCAATAAAATATATAAAAAAAATCATAATTTTTTTTTTTGGGGGGGGAAATCACTTAAAAAAATCAACTGATATATCTAATTTGATATTTATTATGCCAACCCTGGGTTTAGCACCTTTTTTAATTAGGCTAAACCATGTTAAAAAAATATTTCTATCTTCTTCTTTTTTATAATTTGAGGTTATGAGAGTTCGGCTCTGCCGCTCGAACTCTGTTCCCACATCTGTAAATCTTCTGCTAGTATAAAGAAGAGAAATTTTGCGTTATTCAAAAATTTTACTGGAAGTTGTTAGGCATTTACTGAATTTATACAAATTCTATATTTTACTTTAGGTGAGTTTGTTTTCTTAAATGTACAGTAAAGTAGATTGTTAAAATCATATATTTTTTTTTTTCGAACTTGAAACGGTTTTTATTATTATTATTATTATTATTTTTAGCCATATAGGCCTACCTGCAACCTGCAGTTTGTGCGTACGATCTAGGCAAAAATATAAAAAATATATATATATATATTTCACAAATAATGATTACATTCCCTTAAATTTTTTTTTTTATGCTGGGTTCGTCTCTTATATGGTATTTAATTGTTAATCAAAATATAGAAGAAATGTAATTTATATTGAAGAAAAACAAAAATAGGTAATAATTTGATCTGGCATGATACCTCAGTATTTTTCACTATATTGAAAATATGAAGTCCAAGTTTGTTTAAATGCATTCTACACATACTTTTACTTTATGGTAAAGTAATATAACTACATAAAAGTAAAACTATTAAAAAAATTTTAAAAACTGATATTTTTACTCTGAATGATGAAGTAACTGTTCTTTGACTGTCCTTAGTTTGTACAAAAATAAAAAAATACCAGGTTGCTATATTTGTCCTACTGTTTATTTTTTGCAATGTACTGTAATTCAAGGTTTATATATATATATATATATATATATATATATATATATATATATATATATATATATATATATATATATATATATATATATAGGTAAAGGTATAGATTGTTTCTGACTTTCAATTGTCCGAAAATATCGATAATCAAAAATATCAGAGAGGCCTAACTTAAATAAACAAGAACTTTGTTAAGAATTAGAGGTCTACGGCCCTATTACACTAGACATACACACAACTATTATCACTTACTTTTCTAGCAGAACCTAATTCGACTTATCATAACCTGAATTACCAAAATTGCTGTAAAAAGAGGCCTAACCTACACAAGAATTTGCCATAAGAGACCTAACGTACACAAGAACGTTTGCACGACATAATAGCCTAGGGCTAATTATAGGTATAAAAGTATCAATTAAAATAAAATATTGATATAAAAAAATAAAATCGAAAGTCAAAAAAACAAAAAAAATAATAATAATATATATATATATATATATATATATATATATATATATATATATATATATATATATATATATATATATATATATATATATATATATATATAAATAATAAAAAAAAAAAAAAAAAAAAAAAAAAAAAAAAAAAAAAAAAAAAAAAAAAAAAAAAAAAAAAAAAATTAATTAAAAAAAAAAAAAAAATTTTTAAAAAAAAAAAAAAAATTTTATATATATATTATATATATATATATATATATATATATATATATATAATATATATATATATATATATATATATATATATATATATATATATATATATTTAAACATTAAATTCTTCACAGAATTTGCACACATCTATAAATAGTAGATCTAATTAAAATGTAAAACAAAATAGTTACCAATCCTAACCTATCCTAATCTAACCTAACCTAACTTAACCTAATCAACTTATTAATTATTAATACATAACTTAAATTTTGGAATTATTTCAAACTTCTGAAAAAATTTCACTGCATCAATTTCGTTTACTATATGTTTATGTAACCAACTCAAATTATACTCTATATTCATTTTCATTTCTTTAATTATTATTCTAAATCCTTCCTAAATAAACGTTACAATAAGAATAAAGTAAATAAAAAATGCTTCAAAATCGAAATGAAGCACAAAAAGTTAAAAAAATGTCTTTTTTTTTAAATATTAGATTATTTTCAATGTGAGAGGAGCTCAAGCCTTACACTGCCAGAAGGCCCAGAAGTGGATAAAATACGTAATTCTGACTCTGCCCTAGAATTAGATCTTGTTGTCACTTGTGTTTCACTAATGTCTTCTGTTACTTATTTCCTTTTTTTAATATTACATTATCTCAAATGTGCTCGTTTCCTTCCAATCCTGTCACTTACCACTGCAAAGCAATGCCTACACTCCACTTTTTCTTTTTGATTATCTGTTAAAATATTATTGACCTCTGCCCACTGGTGCTTTAGAGTGACCACCAATGTGAATTTTGGGCATATTTATTTGCTGTCATTAAAATTATATATATATCTAATACTAATAACCTGTTTTATTAAAAGAATAAAATAATTAAATTATATATATATATATATATATATATATATATATATATATATATATATATATATATATATATATATATATATATATATATATATATATAGTAAATGGCCCTTGAGATCTTTTACTGTCCTGGCTTTTTGCAAACCCTGCTTTTGGTAGTTTATTTAATGCAGATATTTTCCATAAAGTAAAATATTTATTGTAAATTTGTAGTTCAAATGCACATTTAAAATTCATTTTGTTAGTAGAATAGTTTGAAAACTTTAATTAAAAAAAAATTAATATTTTTGCTGCTTAATATGAAAGGTTGGCCACCCCTGAATTAAAAGAAACAATTTATATATTTAATGAACAAAAGACTTTTAATTATTAATTATTTTAATTTATTTCTTTTTAAAAGTTTTACTAATGAATGTTTTAATAGATTTGCAAACCTCTTAAATATGAAGAATTATTTAACAATTATGCTAAAATATCAACTTTTTAATTTTCTTTGAGCAGTAAATGTTACCAGCTTGGTTAAACGTCTTCTCACTGAAGGTACTTCATTGAGAGTAACAAATAATTTTTTTCTTCCAAGCTCTAGAACAAATTATTTTTCTTGCATTTCATCAATTTAAGATACTTAGAATCTGTACTTATAAACTAAGAGTAGGTATGCCTGATAGTACTTATATTTTTTTTGTAAATTTGTATACAGGTGACTTGAAAGTTGAGATGAAAGACTTGAATATTGCTTCAGTTATCTGGAGAATAATATTAGACTGCAGTTATACAGTTTCTATCCATTCTCATGCTGATAAATAGTTCTACCATCTATTACTTCTTTTTTTTTATTTGCCACTGAAAAGAATCTCATGCATCTATGAATAGAGGTTGTCTGAACAACTGACTTATTTTTCTTTTATTCCTAATTCTATTTTTTTTCTTCCAAGGTCTCAAAAAATCACAACTCAAACCTCCTCCTGTTTTTAGTGTATGTAGTGTAGTATTGTGATATTTCATGAAAAGATTTACATTCTCTAAATAAGCCTCTTCAAATCTAGATATTCTGAGACACCTTCAGAATTACTACTACACCAACCAATTGGTTTTTCTATATAGGGGCGTCACTCATCTTTGTATGGAGTGGTTTAATTAACATTCTCGAAAGAATGGAGTTTAGAGGGCTTTCACCTTACTAACTCATTCGTATTAACTCTTAAATTTGCTTAAAATATTGTTGATTCACTCCTGATACATTTATTATTGCAAAGCACCTTGTGTGACTCAGTCTCATTCTTTCTCCTTCCAAACACACTACATTCTTTACATTCTTCTATTTTTCTTTTTCCCTTTGACTTAAGCTCTTAAACTTGGTGTAGTAGTTGTGTATTTTCTCTTAGCCTTTTTTTTTCTTGTTGGCTTCAAATTTCCAATTTATGAAACCAACTTAATTTAATTCTTTTATGTAACACTTTTAACATTGAAATTTTTTTTTACTATATACATTTTTAGGTTCTAAAATGTCTGGAATTGCAATTGCACGACTAGCAGAGGAAAGAAAAGCCTGGAGAAAAGACCATCCTTTCGTAAGTGTGCATATATATATATATATATATATATATATATATATATATATATATATATATATATATATATATATATATATATATATATATATATATATATATATATATATAGGGATGGAGCGATACCAAAATTTTTACCGATACCGATACCTAAAAATTACCAGATACCGATACCGGTATCGGTATCGGAAAATATGCCGATACTACTACCGATACCGATACCGTATCGGTATCGGAAAATATGCCGATACTTTCCGATACCGATACCGATACTTCACTCCATCCCTAATATATATATATATATATATATATATATATATATATATATATATATATATATATATATATATATATATATATATATATATATATATATATATATATATATATATATATATATATATGATTGATCAATTTCTAGTAAATCTTATTTTTAAACTTATTTTTCAATTTTATTTTTTTTTTTTTTTTTATCTAAATCCATCATCGCTGATAATCTAAAAACAATTAAAATTAATAATTGATGAATTCAAGCAATAAATGTGTTAAAATTATAATCAAAATTAAAACTTAAATTTACTTTGGAAGTTATAAAACAAAATGTTTAAAAGCTGAGTTTCAAAATTAAATATTAAGAAAATAAATAATTAAAATCAATAAAAATAACAAAATTATCTTTAAAAAGTTACAAAAATTTGTGAAAAAATTTGCCAAAAATCTAAAAATGCCAAAAAGAGAAACTCCTGATTTAAAATAGTCCAAGACATTTAAAATTACAGAATAAGAATGTTAATTTAGGTGGTTTGTTGTTATCAAAATAGTAAGAGAAACAATAAAAGCAAAAAATTTAAAATTTTAAAAACAAAAAGAAATGAAACAAAGAAAAAATTACAAAAAAAATTAAATTGAAAATGACAAAGATAGTAAAATTAAATCAAAATGAACATCCAAGTTTATATTTGTGTGTTATTTTATAGAGTTTATATATATATATATATATATATATATATATATATATATATATATATATATATATATATATATATATATATATATATATATATATATATATATATATATATATATATATATATATATATATCACCATTTTTGAAGTAATTTTTTATTTCTAATGATTCTATTAATTTAAATATTTTTTTTTTTTAAACTTGCAAATTTAAGATTTTTAATTTTGATCGTAATTTTAACACACATTGTTGAATTTCAATTATTTTTAGATTATCAGCGAAGTTGGATTTAGATAATCTGAAACATCTGAAGATTTAAAAAAAAAAAATTTTTTGAAATAAAAAAGGAAAGTGAAAAATATTGAGTTTTAATTGCAGTATATGCCTTCATATATATATATATATATATATATATATATATATATATATATATATATATATATATATATATATATATATATATATATATATATATATATATATATATATATATATATATATATATATATTACCCTGATTTTTATATGCGTAAGCCAAGTTCATATTCACTGTAATGTAAAGTAATGGGTAATTGCATTGCGTTTTATAAAAATATCAGATAGTAAAATATTTTCTAAAAGCCGCTTCTAGAAGTATTTAATCATAAATTTCTAAGGGAAATATTAATGGTGCACTGGAGAGTGACTTTTGCCTGGAGGCTGCAGTCTCTGGCTTGAAAAATTATTCTCCAGCCAGAGCCTGGAGAATCTATCTATCTCTCTCTCTCTCTCTCATATGCTGGCTTTTCTCCACTGGTCTTTCGTCTATGCCTTATACTTGTTTGCCCATTTATACAGCTTTTCTTTAATTGTTGTGATTAAAAGCAGTTTCTTAAAAGGTCTTCTGGCTTTTCGTCCGACCGCAATAAGGCGCCTGCGAACTGTAGAGGAACTGATTTGGATTCCTTTGTCCTTCAAATCCGTATTCAATGTGTAACTCGTCTTGAGGGAATCCTTTTTGCTTTATCGAAGCAAGTAAACGCCATTTCTAGGAGTTACTTTTTTTTTACGACCACACCTTCCTTTATGTTTAGGAAAAATTATCCAGTTTCCTGCTTCAACTTGATTACATGGCTGACAGTTGCTAAATTCACACCAACTATTGAAGCAATCTCTCGATACGCCTTAGCTGAGTTCGTGCAGAGTTACGTTCTCTTACGTTTCCTAGGCATCACATCCATCTTGAAAGGCGGTCGAATCACCTCTAGTCAGGTTCCTAAAATTTGATGAAATACTGTAGCTGCTGACGTAATGATTGCATCAGGCAATGTACTCTACGGCGGTCAGACAGGATTCTAAAATCTTATGCAAAATAGTAGTTGCTGGAGTAAAGATTGCGTCAGCCAACACGAAAATTGATCAAACTGACTTCGTGTAATATAGCAAGCATGCTTTGTTACGGTTAATTTGAACATTTTATATATATATATATATATATATATATATATATATATATATATATATATATATATATATATATATATATATATATATATATATATATATATATATATATATATATATATATATATATATATATATATATTCTTCTTCTTCTTAGGGATTCATCGCTCGCCCCTGTAAAAACCCTGATGGCACATTGAATCTAATGAATTGGGAATGCGCTATTCCTGGAAAAAAAGGAGTGAGTAATTTTTTTTAATTTAATTTTGTGTTTGACAATAACTATAAATTAAACGGAACTTTTCTTATCCTGCAGACCCCATGGGAGAATGGACTTTACAGGCTAAGAATGATCTTTAAAGATGACTATCCTTCAACTCCTCCTAAATGCAAATTCGAACCACCACTCTTCCATCCTAATGTTTATCCTTCTGGTGAGATGACCATTTTATTGTTTTAAGATATAGTGTTAACAATTGTAGAATGAATTTATAATTTTTTTTTTTCTCTCTCTCTCTTTCAGGCACCGTTTGTCTATCACTTTTAGATGAAGAAAAAGATTGGCGACCTGCGATTACGATTAAGCAGATTCTTCTCGGAATTCAAGATTTACTAAATGATCCCAACATCAAAGATCCTGCACAAGCAGAGGCTTACACCATCTATTGTCAAAACCGACTTGAGTACGAGAAGAGAGTTCGAGCTCAGGCCAAAGCTATGTCTGCTCCCTTTGAGTAAATTAACTGAAAACCCCAAAAGAAGTAATTTATGTATTTTACCCCAAATTATGTCTTACTCATAAACTATTATTGTGTTTCTTTAGGTTTTTGTTATCGGAAGACCCAATTAATTTATTTTAAGAACTTTAATAATAATAGCATTGGAAATCATTCCAAACAGTTTCGTTTCTTCCTATTTCTTCATTTAAGGATCAGCGTTAGGAAATTGTATTTTTAATTTAATAAAAAATTTAAAAATTCTAATTTTTTTATTAAAACTTTACATATTTACATAAAACATGAGGGAAAAAAATGATGAAACGATATTTCTCAAATGCCTAGCCGCTCTTATGTATATTATTACTCTTAAAATTAAGAATGATGATAATGTACAATATCTCAATACTAAGAAAAATTTAATACTATGAAGTAAATGACTATAAAGACTATCACAAACAACAAAAATTTGGCTAGTTATTAACTGTAATAAATGTTTTAGCAACAAAATTTTATACTTTAATTACTTCAGACCTTGAAAAATGGAGACGAGACTATCTTAAAGCTTTTGCTAAGAGAAGGGCGAATGCTGCAACAGCTGCGATTCCTAATCCAACTTTTAACCACGTCGAATGCTCACCCACTACGATTCCTAATTGTTTTAGGTGTCTTTAAAAAGGGGGGAAAAAATAAATTAGTTTCTCAAAGCAGTTAATACTTTTTAAATACCTAAGAATACACCACAGCTAAAAAATATGGGGTCAACATTTTTCACTTAAGTTTTAACAAGGTAAATAAACATGTCAAAACAACCTCAGAACTAAAAATGATGTAAATAGAAGAAAATTTTCTGAATAAATATTAAATCTACTGATACCTATTTCATTTTTAGTAAGAGTGCAAGAATACATATGTACAAAAATTGGCAAAGATTTTGGTAAGCCCATTAAGATTTACAATGACATTGGTTTATATATATATATATATATATATATATATATATATATATATATATATATATATATATATATATATATATATATATATATATATATATATATATATATATATATATATATATATATTTTGGATATATATTATATATGGAAGATGTTGCCTTTATTGAAATTATTGCCCGCATAATCTATAATTTGTAAGTTCTAGGTAAGTCGGGGTTTATTTCCGTTAAGATATATATATAATATATATATATATATATATATATATATATATATTAATGGGCCGGATATCCAGTTGCTATCCGTCCTATCCAGCCTTTATTTTGGTAAAACAAGAACTAAAAATTTTCAAATTATTAAAAATATAAATATCTATCTTTTTCTATTCTATATAACAGTACCTTTGTCTATTCATGTTAAATTAATACATTAGAAAATTCATTAACTTGTTCACATAACTGCAAACTTGAAATAGAATTTTGAAGTTCTTTCGCATATATATATATATATATATATATATATATATATATATATATATATATATATATATATATATATATATATATATATATATATATATATATATATATATATATATATATATATATATATATATATATATATATATGAGAGGGGCTAAACAAATATGAAAACAGTAGAAAGAATGGGTAAATATGACATATCAACTCCCGGAAATAGAAGAGGCACCACAGGCGCTTGTGTGTCACGTGTGATAGCTAACTTATAATGTCGGTAGGAAGGGTCATTTCCTCTGTGTTCAACATTCTGTGATGGTAAAAGTGAGGTATGTCCAATCTTGCAGAATTCCAAAAAGGGAAAATTGTTGGTTCCCAAAATATAAAATTTAAGGTCATGCACTCATATTTTTTCTTCTGGAAAAACATCATACGATAAACACACCAGTGTGGACGTAAGTCAATTGAAATCGGGTGACAGACAAACGAGCATTGTGGAGAATTATGACAAAAAATAAGAAAACTGCAAAAGTTGTTCCTAAACTGAATACCAGTCTTGCAAACCCTGTGAATTTTCCCGGATATCCAGCTTTTGAAATTTGCCGGATATCTGGCGCATCCCTTTTATATATATATATATATATATATATATATATATATATATATATATATATATATATATATATATATATATATATATATATATATATATATATATATATATATATATATATATATATATATATATATATATATATATATATATATATAATATATATATATATATATATATAAACGCGAAGGATTAAAGAAAGGGAAGGAAAGTAGTCGATTGGCAAAAGAAGGTGAAGTAAAAACACAATAATGTGAAAAGAGACAGGAGGAAATTGATGACAATAAAATAGTTATATAAAAAAAATAGAATACAAAAGTAATTACAACAAAAGCAATTAATTTACAATTTAAATATATTTACGGCAATGGAAGAAGTACTACCTCATTTACTGACAAGAGCTTTATATAAAAAGACTAATGTTTTCTGAACTAACGTCGAAGAGGCAGAACAGAAAACCTTCAAAGTTTTTCACTGATAGAGGGTGAACCAGAGAGAAAGAGTGGTACCTAATCGCCGTGTTTTGGACGTATCAAGGTCCTAACCAATTCTAAATGCTTGCAGGTTCTGTTATGAAGCTGTGGACCAGTCTGGCCTACGTACCTGACGTTGCAATCGACACACCTGAAGATGTAAACGACGGAGAGCTTCTTGCATGCTAAACATGGAATTCAATCTAAAAAAAGGAGCCAATAGCAATCAGCTAAACAATACACAAGGGATAAAATTTCGCGTAGTTTGGTGTTAATGCAACCCGATTAGAGAACCAGAAAGGGCAAAGTGTTAATCTGGGATCTAACTTAGAAACTTGAACAAATTCGTTTTAGGATGACAATTTCAATATCGAAATTTCTCTGAAGGTTTAAAGGTTAACCTTTTCACAGAAAATTATCATATATATATATATATATATATATATATATATATATATATATATATATATATATATATATATATATATATATATATATATATATATATATATATATATATATATATATATATATATATATATATATATATATATATATATATATATATATATATATATATATATATATATATATATATATATATATATATATATATATATATATATATATATATATATATATATGAGAAAGAAACTGTACAAAGAATACCAAAAAATCCTGATCTTGTAGTCACGCCCAGGATACAAAATGAAGTAAAAACACAATAAATAAAATACTTGAATTCTTAAAAAAAAAAAAAAAATAAATAAATATTAAATGGATTTATAATGTATTGAAGCTAAATCGACTTTCAAAATGAATATAAGATTAAAATTAACATGATCTGTTTACTACAGAAATTTAACATTAGGTAAGAGTGCATTTTCTGCACTTTGCTTATAATAAAGCATTTACTTCGATAATTAAATTTGCTGTATCGATAAAACCTATCCCACATGGAGACATTGGAAATTTAATAACCCGACCTACTCCCCTGTGCCTCGCTAATATCACTGAAGATGTAAAAACATGATATAAAATTTAAAACTGAAAATATTGTAAAAACTTAAAATATATTATTAATATAAAAATAAATTTTATACTTCATTTATATTACGAATTCAAGCAATTAAACCGAAGCAACTAAGAACAATATTGAAAATAGAAGCGAATTTGACAAAGAAACTTCTGAATAAGATGATTAAAAATATTAAAAATCTATAACTAACCTGCTCCTATAAAATACCATCCAAGCAGCTTGAAAACGACTTTTAAGAAAATACAATTATTATTATTATTCTTATTATTATACATAAAAGATATGTCAAGGTAGAAGCATACTTATACTTACGGATATGCTGCCATAGTTGATAATTTTGTATAAATATCTTTTTTGGGCGACCCCGTTGACGAAAATGGATGAGGAGGAGGCAATTTGTGTTTGTGGCAAAACTGGAGAGGTTGTTGAATGTAATCCATTCGCACTGACAACAAGTCATTCTTATTTGAAACGAATAACACAGGAATGTCGGATTCGCCGAAATATTTCTATGAAATAAATAACAATTAAAATATGCTGCAAAGTTAAACATATTTTTGTTACTAATAGAAAGAAAGGCCACAATTCTGAATACCCCGTACTGTGGCATTCATTAACAGCTGGTTACTATTACAATTTATATACTATTAATTCGTTGATAATTTTTTTTTCAAATCGTTTTTTAAAAATGGCAATAGCAAAATATAAGATATCTGAAGACATTTTATCTTTACAGATACTATTAGAAACTATTTTTTACATTTATAGATTAAACAGTTGTTATTCGATTCTCCATATGTGAATATTGTTACAATAAACGAATATTAACATTCTTTAACATCTATATCTGTAATTTTAATACATATGTGGTCCTTATCCTATTTTTTTTGACGTGTTAAAATGCTAATGAGATAGAAAATTTTTCACACAATCCACGCTCGAGAGGGTAAGCCCTTCTTCAAACCTAAAATCGCGTAGATTTTTGATCTGATGTAGATTTTGCGATTTACAATTTTGTTAGGAAAAGCATTTAGAAGATTGTTTTTTGCTTGTACGAAATTATATTCTTTTGCATACGATCTTGGCGTTTTACTGATGGAATGGGTTTATAAATTTATTTCAACATCTCTAATGTGTTACCCATGTTAAAAAGACATATATGCCAAAAAATCAAATAATTAAATATTAAATCAAATAAATATGATGATCTAACCACTTACAAGATAAGTTCTCGCAACATATTCAAATGATTTAGGATTTGAAGCATCATACACAAGACAAGCTACATCACACAATACTTGTGATGGCATTAGAACTTCAGAAACACTATAAACATCAATATCATGAAGAACTAGGTATTTTTCTTGGCCATAAACTTGCAGAGTATTAATAGTATGACTTGATAGCGATGACTCAGGGATAGACCGTGTTTCCTGTAACAAAATTAAAATTAGATAAATTTTTACCAAAAATATTGACTTAGAAGAATAGAGAGTACTTAAGGGTAAAAAATTTAGTTAAGCATTTTTTTTTCTTTCATTATTTTCTGAAGCAACACACCTGTTTAATTAGTTTGAGAAGAAGTTAAGGAACTTCAAATATTTTACTTTGCAAAATAAGAAGAAAATAAATCGAAATAAAATCTCCTTTTTGTTAGACAAAATTAGACAAATAATAACCTCCAATGTCTTCCCGAGGAGCCCCTGACAAAAGGTAGTTTTTCCTGCACCCCGAGGACCTATCACATGACACTGGTAAACATTTCGCATGGTTTGCTTCTTCTGCAGGTCTAATTTTTTCTCTCTTGTAACTGATTTAAAGAGAATAAATAATTTATTATTACGTATTAAAAAGAATTCTAACAATAGCAAATTCCTTTAGTAATTAAGGAATTCTTTTAATATTTCTATAGATACAATATATATATATATATATATATATATATATATATATATATATATATATATATATATATATATATATATATATATATATATATATATATATATATATATATATATATATATATATAATATATAATATATACATGATATTTTTTTTTAATTTCGGCTCATTAATCCTTAATTAATTGTTTACATTTATGAATTGTAAAAATATTAATAAACAACGAGCCAACTGAAGTCATACTGACCTCATTCAATGATACAGCAATAAATCTGATTTAAAGTAAATCTATGATATAACGGAATATAATAACCAATTATATAAAAAGTTCGACCTCCTCTTTAAAAAAGTAATCTGTTAGTAAAGAAGATGACTAAGGGCTAAACTAAACTCAACAACAACAACAACAAAAATTTGTGAACATACTTCTCTGAAGAAAATAAATACTGAGAGTGATACGAAAATGCTAAGTCAACAATGATCTAAATTGTACCTAACAAGATACTTTTAGCTTTTTAATTAAAAAAAAAATATACATGGTTCATAAGTTCACCATTTAATAAAAATATCAAAGATCTTTTGTTTTAACGCTTTTTTTTTAAACACTTGAGAATAGCTTGGTAGCGTAAAGAACTAGTGGCTTATATAGGCTTCATTAACAGAGAAAACTGAGGTAGGTGAATGAATAATTCCATTTATAAACTTCAAGAGATTGATTGGAAAGTAAAAATGTCTGCGATATAGAAGGAAACTCTTTATCGTTTCAATATTCCGAAGAAAGAAACACACACGATGGGTTAATAGTTAAATCAAGACCAAGGATACTCAAATTCGATAAATCATAATACTTCCGATTTAATTTCTACCCCATAAACGTAAAGATATTAACCGTCTGAAAATTGTTTACTGAATAAAATCAATTAATCATAAAAAGCTTAAATCACCAAATTTAATATTCATTTTAAACCAAAGTTGTAAAGTTGTTAGTTCTCTCATTAATTTTCCCAGATTTTCCTACTCTTCGGTTCATAATATTTTACAGATCTTCGAAACCATTAACATGAGAAATAAAATTTCATTAAACTTACTTGTGATTGCTGTAAGTTGTGAAGCATCTGCAACTGTACAATATCCCAAATAAGCTAGATATTCAAGAGTCTTTTTCACATCCAACAGTGTCCACAACGTCCACTGCGCTAAAAAACCAGCCCGAGTTATCCAACCCTGAAAGGTAGGATTAATCTATTTTCAAGTTTAAACTTCTCCTTAAGGTTGCACAATAGAAATAATTTTTCACTTCCATACTGTATAAACAAGAACGAGGTGAATATTTAACTAATATCTGATCCATTTAAATATTTTAGGTTATTTCAACACAGTTTCCATTAAAATATAGCAAATTGTTATATCTTCAACAGTCCAACATGAATACTTCTTCAGTCAATAATCATTACTTTATAACATACAATTAAGTAAATATTATTCAATCCGATTATCATAACCCTATACGTTAATCCCATAATTTATAACATGAATAATACTCAAAAATTAAAACTTATTGTATCCTCTCCTAAAATTCATTAATAATTTTAGATTTTTTCATTCTTCCAAAATCTTCACAATGATTTCTTTGAACTATTCAGCAAATTCCTCAATGAGCTTTCTTCCTTATATCTTAATACATATATTCCTTCCAAAGATATAATAATAATAATAATAATAATAATAATAATAATAATAATAATAATAATAATCACTTTCACTTACTCTATCATCTGTTACAACAGAATGGAAAACTTCAGTTCCCCAGGGCATGACAGGGCAAGTTGAAAAAAGGTTGAGTAATTCCTGTGGACTCAAACTCCCATCGAGATCTTGATCATATTTATCAAAAATACTTTGAAGGAATGTGTAACCAGCATGATTAAGTTCTGTGCTACATCCTGAAGGGACTTTTATCCTAACAACCAAAATAAATAAACATTATATTTACAGTTCTACACTTTTAAAATAATATGTAATACATTTTAATTACTCTTTTCTTTCAAAATATATATATATATATATATATATATATATATATATATATATATATATATATATATATATATATATATATATATATATATATTATATATATATATATATATATATATATATATATATATATATATACTAGAAGACTAACGGAGGAAAGAGAAACTCTTTTGATAGCTGCAGATTATCGTCGTAACCGAATTTTCGAAGAACTGTCCAAGTGGTCTCATGACGTCCTCTCTGTATAAAAAGACGGTGAAGGAAGAGGAACCCTTTAAGAGTGAGGCACTCCTTTTGAACTCCTTCGCTTATGTTTCGCCTAACCACAGTTTTTAGCTCTTCCAATGCCTTGGATAAGAAATTATATATATATATATATATATATATATATATATATATATATATATATATATATATATATATATATATATATATATATATATATATATATATATATATATATATATATAACTCTCTGGTGGGCAAAAGCCAGAGGCCTACTGATTTCTACAAGAGTTGGGGGATAACAGAAGCAAGGGCTGATTAAATACCGACATGTCCAGATACACGGCGTTTAAAAGTGTGCAAGTCAAAGTAAGTTAGGATAAAAGGAGTGTGTTCCAGACTTTACCAGTAGAATACATATAAGACTGACCATAGCGGTTAAATCTAGGTCAGAGAGTGAATAAAGAAAGGATGAGGCTGTGTAGAAAAACGTGTCGCACGAGTCCTTCTCAATGGAGGATGTATGCGACGTGAAAGTTCAGAAGAGCAGTGTCCGTTGTATAGCGATAGTTTAGAGAGTGACGCAACGATTCGACGGGCAGAAAGAGATTGGAGAGAGTAAGTGCAAAATAGTTTATAAGACGAAAAGCTCTAGACTCCACCTTTTCCATAAGGGTTGTACATGTAGAATCAACCCAAATGTGTGAGTTGTACTCCATACAGGAGCAAACAACACCCTTATAAAGAGCAAGCAACTGAGGGTGGCGTAAAGAAATCACGGTCTCCTCAAAACACAGCCTCTTAGAACCTTGTTAAGAAAGAAAAGGAATGTGATCCTTCCAAGAAAGATCAGAGAAAAAGAAACACTAACAATATTGAGGACAGATGAAGGTTTAAGTAGTGCTTTTTCGAAGATGTCATAGTTGTGTGGAAGACTGTGTCGAGTCGAGATGGAGGAATTGAGTTTTTGAAGCATTGAAAACGGCCATGTTTAAAATGTCTCAATTTGAAGTACGAGAAAAAGAATCAACAGTCAGTTGCTCCAAGGCCACCCTTCTTGCGTCAATATATATATATATATATATATATATATATATATATATATATATATATATATATATATATATATATATATAATATATATATATATATATATATATATATATATATATATATATAATATTAAAAAGTAAGAAAAAACAAATCACGTGAGGGGGAATACTTTATACATTATTTTTCACACCCTACTAATATAAATATATACTTAAGAGGACAAATCTTGAAGTTTGTACATTCCATTATCCACAGTTTCTTGACTCTGATATTTTTATTTTTAAATAAATTTAGTAACTCCTTCTTATTATTTGAATTACAAAGAATATGAAAAAATATATACCTTATACCTGAGAATACAGTCATTTATTAATATTCCAAATCATAGAGAATTTGAATTTTTTATATAGCATCGAAAATATGTTGTATATAGGAATAGTTCTCTTTAAAAAGCCGAAGTTAATTTAATTCTGTGCGAGCAATGTGACTGTTCACATGAAGAAAAACATTAAAAATTAAATATTAGAATTTCCCAAACCCAAATAATGAATGTGAACCTCTTGCCAATTTAGTGCACTTTTTTTTTTTTATTTATACTTTCCAATCTGACCACTAAATAAATTGGAATCATGCTAGGTTTATTTTTGAAAGCAACAAAAAAAGGAGTTATTGCGATTTGTTGACAGTGTTGCCATGCATTATTTTAAGAACTTCAATTGTGCACCAAGGGAATCCGCACCTGATCTATACACTGTCAAGATGGCTTCTTTTTTCCCCCTTTTTTCACTTTCTATAAGACTTGAATGTGGGTCAACATCTTGGACTGAAACCATGTCCATTTTATATAAATTTAGTAGTTTCATGTTTATATTAAGGTATATACTTTCCACACATATATATATATATATATATATATATATATATATATATATATATATATATATATAATATATATATATATATATATATATATATATATATATATATATATATATATATATATATAGGAAATAAAATTTAAAAAAAAAACATACTTGTGGATTGAGAGGAGCATTAAAACAACGCTTCTGAAATGTATTCAACTCCTGATCACTCAGAAGACCATCATTATCTTCATCACATAACTGGAAAACACAAACCAAATAATAATAATAATAATAATAATAATAATAATACACTAACAAATAGAAATGTTTCCTCACCAATTTAACAATTCACTTTTAAGAGAACAAAACAATTTACATTTTTTAATTTAAAAATTGCACAAGAGAGTCTAATACCCATTTACCTTATATATCCTAATCAAAGCCTTTTTGCATTTATCAGTTAGCTGAAAAGAAATAAAGCTTAATTAAAAATACTAATAATGCTAATTATATATATATATATATATATATATATATATATATATATATATATATATATATATATATATATATATATATATATATATATATATATATATATATATATATAAGGTAATTAGTCATTTTACTTTCCAATTAATTATTTTTCACATTTCAGAAAATATCAATTACTAGTTTCCCTGTCCTTTAACATTAAAATGAACAAAAATGACCTGAAAAATTCTTTTAAAAAAAAATGTATTTTAATTTAATTTCAGTTCTCCCAATTTTTGGAGAGTCACTAAAACTTATTAACTCTTACATGGAAAGAACAATTTATGAATACAGAAAATTAATTTATGAAGAAACTGATATATGAGGTTAAAGTACACGTATTTTTACGTGAAAAATTTAACTTGCCAAATAGTACCAAAGTTGTATGATCCCATACCATGTGTGTTATTTCAATTATTACTTTCACAGATTGATAAAAGTGCTTATACATTTGGCATTTTTACTTTGAAACAAAAAAAATTAAATAGAAAAAAAAATTTTAACCAAAAAAAACATCAAAACAATGTTGAGAAAGTAGAGGTGTTGTCACTATTGGAGAAAGTGTAGGGTTTTATAAGAAGTCGAGATCAAAATTTAAGTTTGAACTACACAAAAGTTAATACATAAAGGCTACAGATAGTCTTTGAAATCGTTCTTTCTAGAAAAACAACAAAAATTAAAGTAAGCAGAAAAAAAGAAACATTGAAGACATGAAAAATTTTCAATACATCTTTTCTTTTCAAATAATAGTCATTTTTAAAAATTAATGTTTTCAAGGGGCTATTTTTAAATTCACACCTCCAAAAAAAACTATTCTTATTCTAAAATACTACAATACAAAATTATAATATGAAAAATAACATTACTAATTATTATTTACGTTGAGAAGTGAAATAGGTTTCCAGGCATCACAAAAAGTAGATGTAGAGAGTCTTACAAATGGATAAATCAAAGATCAGTTGGACATTTGAGAATACAAAGGTCAAATTCGGATCCATAATACACTAGAATTCGCTCTACTCTATGCTGAGTTTTTAGTACTTACAAATTTAACACCAAAATAAATAACATTCGACTACAACAGAGGAAATCAAAGATGGCATTTGTTAAAAAATAAAAAGAACTTTGGCTCAAACTTCTGGAAAAACTCTGGTTTCAAACCATTTGGGCTCTAAATTCATGTTGACACCTCTTCTTAATCTTATTGATAAGAAAAATGATGGAATAAGAAGTTTTGCAATTGAAAACTAAAATCAATTTGATAAAGATCAATATCCAATGAAAAATTTCTGATAAGAAAAATAATTCAATAATTTCACAAAGCCAGGTGACAATATATTAAAAAGTTAATGTAAAATCGAATTTTTAAAACGCAATAAGAACTTATCAAACTTCCCTCTACTTATGAAAAAACTATTACTCAACATGTCTATAATATATAAGCCATTGAGAAACTTTTATATATCAATAATATATTAAACATGCAATAAGAACTTATCAAACTACCCTCTACTTATGAATAAATTATTGCTCAACATGTCTATAATATATATACCATTGAGAAACTTTTATATATCAATAATATATTAAACATTCTTACCATATGCTGTCAAGATTACATAAATATAACCATTAAATTTATCATATATAAATATTACTTTAATGTTACAGTAACATTTCAATGTTCAAGCAAAAAAAAAAAAAAAAAAAAAAAAAAAAAAAAATATATATATATATATATATATATATATATATATATATATATATATATATATATATATATATATATATATATATATATATATATATATATATATATATATATATATATATATATATATATATATATATGAGGGTAAATATCTAGACGAATTTTACGTAAGTACGCGAAGAACAAAGCAATGTTATTCTTTTTTATATTTTAAAAATTATGCCCTGAAAACACTTACATCTCTTTCTTCTAAAACATAAAGGGGAGCGGTGGGATGAAGAACAGCTTTCTGAGCATAGTAAAACATCTCTGATATATTTTTTAATGTCCTCGCTGAGCACTATAAATAAAAGGGAAAAAATTGCTTTTGACAAACTAGTTACAAGACAGAATGTACAAAAATATTTTGATATAAATATTTTCATTATTAATTTTATAATTGTAGTATCCAAAAGTGTATTAAAAGTATTAAAGAAACTAATAAAAAATCATGAACACACATACCTCAACACAAGTTTCCAATTCAGGGTATTCCATCATTGTTTGCAGGACAATCTGTAATTGGAAAACGAAGTCTTGTTAGAGTAAGGAAAAGATAAGAAACTTCCGAAAAGTCTAATCCAGTTCTCAAAAAAAAAAAATTTTTTAAATTATAAAAATTAAAGAAAATGAAATAATGTTACCATATAATAAGCATTTGCATTGCTAAGTAAATTTTATAATAGAAACGATAAGTTCATTATATTTTGTATTTTGCATCAATTGAAATGAAGGGAATAAATACATAATGGAGAATACATTCAAAATTATCTGAGTGAGCAAAATCATTTATTTTTTAAATTCAAATATGAAACATAACGTTTTGAAGTAGAGAAATTATTTAAAAAAAATTTTTTTAAACCAATTAATGGTTAAAGCTTCTTAACCTAAAGAGATTCCTATGCACTACTTCATAATCATATACATTCGGTGTCAATTCTCATATCTTTAAAGATATTTTCATTCAACTGAACTACTTACCATACGGATTTACTTACAAAATTACAAATTCCCTTACCAATCAAACACGTTTTTACTTGCCTCAGTCGCAACCATGTTTCTAGACCAGTTTTATATCAAAATTCTCTTCATCATTTCACTTAAGAACGGGTTCATCAAAATCAAACATCAGTTCCCAGATAAACTCTAATACTCTCTCATTTCACCTTCATAAACCATATGAAAAACAGGATTCTTTTACTTCCAATTTTAAAGAATTAATTATTATTATTTCTTTTTAGTCCAATATATTTCTGTGTACCAAACCAATGAAATTTAATTTCATCCAAGCACATTCCCATTTTTTCACTTCTCAGCACTAAGAAATTAATTAAAATACTGAAAAAAATTTATTTTCATAATAATAATAATAAATAATAAAATAAATTTTTAATTGTTTAAAAGACGTTTTTCAAGGAAAGGTACATTTACAGATTCACAATTTTACAATAGGTTCTAAAACTACTCAATAAAATAATATTGTAGAAATCCATTTCTTCGATATGAGGCTACAAGGGGAAACTGGTTTCCTTTCAGCCCCAATGATATATATATATATATATATATATATATATATATATATATATATATATATATATATATATATATATATATATATATATATATATATATATATATATATATATATATATATATATATATATATATATATATAATATTATAAAAATAATAGTGTAAAAACTAATAAAATAATGGAATTTTAATTATCAATAATACTGAAAATTACAAGGAGAATAATATTATATACTAAAATTATGTTATTATAATAATAATAATAATAATAATAATAATAATAATAATAATAATAATAATAAATAATAATAATACTTTACCTCCATTGTTGAATAGTCTACTAAATCAACCTTATTGCCAACTAAAATTATTGGTGTACTATGTTGGGCTCCTAGAGTTGAGCGTACTAGAGGTAACCAATACCCAGTTACTCTGTCAAGGGTATCTTCTTCCTCTACGCTATAAACAATACATATAACATCAGCTCTGTTAATTTCCAATCTCAAGTCATCCATATTCTGTTCTCTCTCTGTCAAAAAGAGGCAACATGGTATTAATAACAAAAACTAGGTAAATAATAATAATAATAATAAAATTATTTTGCATTTTTATAATTTTCAAGTAGTTAAATATTTTTAAAATTATCTTTAAAATGTCTCAGATATTCTGTATTTAATAAAATTTTAATAAAATACATTAATAATTTTGAAAAATGTATCATAATATGATCTTAATAAAAAATTTATACCCTTTGTTGCAAGAATCAAATTTATCCTCTCATAATGCATTTTAATTTCCTACCTGAATAATCCACAATATGTGTGGGAACTTTTTCAGGTGTAACATCAGGAGGTATGGTAATTTCTTCAGCTCTTGCTGGAACACGTTCAGGAAATTCCTCTGATACAAGTGATAGAATAAGAGAAGTTTTACCAACAGAAGGGTCACCAATGAGTAGAATTCGAACACCTCTTCTGTGTGTCCCCATTTTAACTATACTTTATAATTTAGCTAAATATAAATATATAATATATATATATATATATATATATATATATATATATATATATATATAATATATATATATATATATATATATATATATATATATATATATATATATATATATATATATATATATATATTATATATATAGGAGGGAAAAGGATGGCCACAAAATATATATATAAAAATGTTTAAAGCGAAAAACAAGAGAGGATTAGCCAATCTTGTTTCTACTGTTGTCATAAGTTGGTTTCTTTATACTTTTATAGTGCCAGATGGGTGTTTTAATGTTTTAATTATTCATCTTCATTTTACTTTGTTGGCATTCAGAGCTGGTCTTTTCATGTTTTTCCTAAAGAATTGTTGCTCTACTCATACTGAGCTGCATTCTGGTTTTCTTTTTTAACAATTTTTGCTTTTAATCTTTTTAGGATATGAAGAGGCATTCTCAAGGGAAAGTGTTGAATTTTTACTAATTTTACTAGATTAAATAAACTATTATACAAATATACAGGAAGTATATTTAATATTTTGGAATTTCATCAGCTGAGTAAGACTTTAAAATGAGCATCAGGAAAAAGTTTTTCTCATCAAAGAACTTCCAATTCTATCCTTCTGAGCTCTCAAACTATCATCCATGTGCACAATAAGCGATGAAAGATATTAAAGTCTTAAAGCACAAAATTTATAGGAACATTAATTGGTAATGGCTTTGTTAGGGATTTAAAAGGAATTTGAGAGTGAATAATGCTATGCAATAAAAAAAAATATGGTTTTAACAAAGGATGGAGAGTATGAGTTAAGGTAAAAACCTTTTTGAGTTAATATCCGTGAACCTAAATTCTTCTGTTTTATATGACAGGCCTGAGTAACATGAATTATACTAATCATATTATTTATATACTAAGAGAAAAATTATTTAAAGATAATATAATGGCATTTCCATAATCGTATAACTTTATATGGCTCAAATTTCATTTTAAAAATGTATTATTTGCTAAATATTAAAACATGGGTATGTGAATGATATGTGAAACACAATATTTTAATACTCTTATCTTCCTTTTCCTTAGTTTCTACTGTTGTCATAAGTTGGTCTCTTAATGGTTTTATAGTGCCAGATTAGTGTTTTAATGTTTTAATTAAACTTGAAAATTACAGGACAGTTTAACCTTATCAGTAGTAAAACTGTTGGAAAGAATATTGAAATAAATGATGCTTTCATTATGTTTTTGCCTTTGCATTTAGGATCCACAAGTTAAACACAGATCTTGACTTAAATATATCCAAGTATTTCCTTTTTTTCAACATTCCTAAACTAAAGATGCTGAGTAAGCTTGAAGAAATTTCAAAATATATTTAGAAGAATATAAAATTTTTGGAGTCACTAAACATGGTTTTAGGAATTAAATTATGTTCTGGAATTTAAAGAACATTTTACTGATTGTGTGTGGTCAAAATAATGCTAGTTGATATTGTATGTCTGGATTTTAGTAAAACTTTTCCTAAGGTATGCTAAAAGAGATCGATACATAATTTATCTCAGTGTGGTATAGACCTGAAGGATTGAATATAATTATATACAGGAAGGATGAAGGAGGAAAGAGTGTGTAGTATTAAATGACACTAAATCATCATGGGAGCTGGGGAAGAGGAGTTCTTCAGGTTTCTGTGCTGGATCCACTTCTATTTCTATATTAATGATTTAGATGAAGATATAAAATTTTCAGTTAATTCTGCTGATGGCACTATACTTGCCTATCTTGTTAAAAGTATAGAGGAATGTAAAAAGATTTACTGTGACTTACATATAATTTCATAGTTGAGTCAAAAAGCAGCAAGTGAATTGCTGTTATAAAAGTATTAAGACTGTTCACCTAGCTTATTCTAATAAAAAATTTTAATTATGAAATGTATGAGCTAACTGAAAAGATCTGAGTTTCATTTCAAGTAATATTTGAAAGTGTCAGAAGTGTTTAGAAATCAGGAAGAGATACCAAAATGTTAAGAATAATAAATTATAACATTAATTTCAAAAGTAAGGAGATCAGGAAGCTCTACAATGGCTAGGTTAGATAAATTTAGGTTCCTTATCAAAGCAAAGTCATTAATTGATGGAAGCAGTACAGTGTGGAACAACATAAATGATTTGTAGATTATGAAAAATAGTTACAAAAATAAAAGAACTGGGGGTGTCTTCTAAAGATGGGAAGATTTCTTACAGGAGATATAATCAGGGATAAGAAATAAAAGTAAAAGCAAGAATTGGGAGTCTAGACTTAGAGGAGTAGAGAGGTTTTTATTGATAGTCTTTCTCTCTTTCTTTTTTTTTTAACAATATTGTGTTATGAGAAAGTTATAAAAAAAATTTCATAAATTTTAAATCACTTGAACAATTGATAAAATAAAAGTCTTTTGAAGACAATATATAGAGGCATTTTCTGACAACCAAAATTTTTTTTTCAAAATAATACCTTCCCACCTCAGATTTTGCTCATATCTACTGTATATGGAGATTTTTGGACAGGAATCCATTTCTGAAAATATGAGGTCAATCTAACCATTGGTTCAAAAGTTGAGACCTCAGGAATTTTAAGGTTAAAGTGTGACCTTACTGTTTTTTTGGTACCCAATAATCTTGGGAAGAAAAGTCACAAAATAAGAAAAAATTAAAAATTACATATTTTAAATCAGAAAAGTACAAGGATTCTCAATATATATTTGTTTTAAAATTATAAGTTATTGAAAAATAAAAATTTTATAGTCAGAGAAGTTTGAAGACAAGATTTGGTATAGAGTAACAATCTATACTCGATTTCAATAATATAAATAACCTGTAATTTGACAGAGTGCTTCAATAAAACTTTTAAAACATGAACCTTATACCCCTTAACATATAAATGCAGAAGATAGTCTATTTAAGAAAAAAAAAATTAATAATAAACCAATATTTTATACAGCTGTAAATTCTAACTTACAATGTAAGGTACAACAAAAAAAAAAAAAAAAAAAAAAAAATTTTTATCTTATTAAAAATATAGAGAAAATATACTGAAATGAATTAAAATTACCCTAAATAAACATGGATGAGATCATTTATTCAGGGTGGAAAAAAATGTTTTTTTTTTAAAAAAATCAAGAACCAATATTTTTTTTAAAAAACAATAAAACCATATATTTTTGGATTCAAATAGTTTTTGGTTTTGTTTTAACTTTAAATGTGATATTTTAACAGTTTCTTTGTTTATATAGTATTTACATCATTTATATTAATGTTTTCATAACTTTTTGTGATGAAATATTTATATTATGCATTCATAAAACAACAATTCAGTTTTAATTGATGAGCCATTCTTGCTCCTTTTCTAAAAAAATGCAAATTAAGGATATATATATATATATATATATATATATATATATATATATATATATATATATATATATATATATATATATATAATATATATTTTTATATATTTATATATATATATATATATAATACTTATTTTTTATATTTTTATCAGTTTTTTTTAGGTGGTTTAGCATGTTTAATTAAGACATCCTTAATTGATTTTCATTAATTTATATTTGTAATATTTATTGGTTAAAAATTATTTTGTCACCATTTAACTATATACCATAATTATCAAGAATATTAATAGGGTAATAATTCAATCCAGCATGATATCTCTATATTTTTCACTGTAGTGAATATATATATATATATATATATATATATATATATATATATATATATATATATATATATATATATATATATATATATATATATATATATATATATATATATATATATATGTTCTTATATATATTTATATATTTAACTTGATTTTTTATTGATAATCTTATATTAATAAGCTTACTTTTCATTTTGTTTTACATTTTGTGTCTGAAAATATATTCTCAGCTGGTATTTTTACCCAATATGATTAATGAATCTTAAAAATATATATACACATATTTCTTATCAATTACATTCTTACTGTGTAATCCTTGGCTATATAAAGATCTAAAATACTTATTTGAAATTATGCTCAAAATCAATTTTCACAACTTTCATGAAATATTTAAGTCCATTCTAAAATTTTTATAACCTAGTTTTAATTATGAATTATGAATACATTTAAACTGAAATTCTGTCTTAAATAGTTGCAACTATTTGCTTCTTTCGACAATCTTAAAGTGTATACGTTAACTTTTAAGCCTAAAATAAATAATAAATTCTGCTCCTTGTAGAATAATAACTTTTTTTTTCGTTTCTAAGTAATCCTAAATTTCTCATTAGACACCGTTCTGCTTTTCACACATTGTTTTGATTTCAAACAAACATTGAGGGATGGTTGGAAACAAACAATGTGCAGTCCATGTCAGTTACTAAGTTTAGAACAACTTTTATTTATTTATTTATTTATTTATTTATTTATTTATTTATTTATTTATTTATTTTTATTTTTTTTTATTTATTTTTTTTTTTTGCACCTCATCAGCTATGATAACGGCATGAAGTGAATAAGAATAATGAAAGACCTTTCATTTAAAGGCTTTATTCCGCTAAAAAACTATATTACATATCCTGGAAAATAAAAAGAAAAAAACGAACATTAATAACATTTTCGAAATTAAAACTGATAATTTAAACCCCTTCTAGCAATTATAATTCTATCAACAAATCAGGGATTTATTTTCTTTCAAGTTCAGACGCTGTACTAACTTGCAAACTCGACTCAATCTTCTTAATTTTGGAGGGTCTCTTCTGAATGATCTCTTCCATTGTAGGAATACTATATAAAAACTGTTAATTTAATTTCACTATTTTATCTAGTTATATACTTTAAATATTTTAAGTTTTCTTTTATATTAGAGAAATTATATTAAAATTCACATTCACAAGGATTTATAAAAAAGATTTGTTTTTTGTGTAGGTAAATCATTTGGAGTAACGTCTTTAGGTTTAGAAACTGTAATCGTCATTAAAGCTAAGTGAACTTGTAAGATTGAGGGCAACACCCCTTAAATAAAACGTAAAGCCATAAAAATAAACCCAATTAAAACTAGTTAAAAAGAAACAAAATAAATATTTACCTGGGAACAAGAATCAAGAAACACAATGCATAAACTGAAACAAAATAAAATATATTCAAATTATAAGAACTTGAAAATAAGTTAGCGTAGCCACCATTATAATAAAGTAATTGAATTAAGAGGCTACGACAGCGTGATTTTGTCTCTTTTAGGCACCTCACGCATTCACACCACTGGTTACCACACTTCAGCTAACAGCATGCTGGAGCGCTTTCACCGTCAGTTGAAAGCTTCCTACTGAAGATCAGTGGATAAAAGGTCTTCTTTTTGTCCCTCTTGGCATCCGATTTCCTTCGTCTTCCAGATGAATCGTTTGTTTTATCTCGAGCTTCTCCTGCTGATTCCTTAGTATATCTTTCTCGTCTCCTTCAGTGTTCCAACTCTTGGAAACCTTCTCCTGCTCGAACACAAAACATACACTTTTTTATTCAGAAAGAGCTAGCTAATTGCACTCATGTTTTTGTTCGCCTCGACTCACATCAACCACCTCTACAAGCTCAATATAAAGGCCCTTTTCAAAGTTTTAATTCGTCGTGAGAAGACTTTTGTAATTCAATGACTTAGGCGGACAGAAGTTATTTCTATCGATAGACTTAAACCTGCATTTTTTCGAGTTCTCTCCGTACCCTTCAATCGACTTCACAGACCCTCTAACACCTACACTTTTAATTCATGCAACATAACATGTGCCAGCTTTTCATACTCCTCCATCTCCTCCTACTTCTCCTTCTACTTCACCTTCTCTGCCACCTTCTCATCTTCAATTGCAGATTTCACAACCGCAGCTTTGTTCGACTCCAACTCCAGCAGTCCAGCTCCTTCTCCGACATCCTTCCAGTGTCGGATGGACACGATCTGTCAGAATAGTCCGTCTCCCTTTTCGCTTTTTCGGTTCAGTATAGTATAGTTTCAGCATATGAGTTTCAGTGACAAGCTGTTCTGCAAGATCTCGGATGGGAGTCCTGTAGCAGTTCCATCCTTTTTCTCCATACTGTGAAAGTTATACTGTGGTCTAGACTACGCCACTTTTGTTTACTAATCGCTGTCCGCTGAGTGATATATTCGTGCAGTTAGCATGTGATTGTAGCATACCTGATTTTACCATTTACTTCAGTTGTAATTTTATTTATTGTGTTACCAGTTCATCTGTTTACTTGTGAAAGTTTCTCTTCAGTAGTACCAAATCCAGCTGATTTATTTTGTTCACTGGTGAGTAGGGACCGACCGTGGCCGAGGTTGCCTAAAATTTGTAAAGAGGTCAAAAGCACTTAAAATTTTAGGTTAAGAAAAAAAGACAGCACTCAGCAGGCAATTGATGCAGTGACTCCCGATATATTTTATGCAATTTTAAGTAACATGGAAAATTGTGTGCAGGCATGCCTTGATGCTAATGGGGATTACTTCCAACCCTTGTTGTGATATCAGTATCTCTCTCACACACCAAGGTTTGTTTGTGGCAAATTTATTTAACTTATGACCATTACTTTGGTATCTATGAGCGCATATATAGGGCCAAAAGCGAGTGGGACACCCTGTATTTATACATAGCGCATGGCTTGTGGGATAAAATTCATTTTGACAGACCTAAAGTTTCATATTTTGATAGTTTTTTAACAGTATTATTTTTCAATCTTGTTTCAACCTTCATGAATTTAATAAAAAAAAAATTGGTATCAGTATCAGTTATTATTTTCATATTATATATATATATATATATATATATATATATATATATATATATATATATATATATATATATATATATATATATATATATATATATATATATATATATATATATATATATATATATATATATATATATATATATATATAATATATATATATATATATATATATATATATATATATACCTACAAACCTTGGAATCTTAAGTACTCTGTACTGGGCAATTCATGTTTCCTTAACCTAGGTTGAAAAATGCACAGTTGAGGAAATAATACAGATATCCACCCGTTCAACTATACATGGCAATTGGTTTATGGATCAAATGATATTAGGTCAGTATAGACCCAATGACAGCTTAGTAACAGCTTTGAAATTGTGATTATACCTTTGGGAGAACTGTAGAACTTTGGTAACAGAGGATAAGGAAGTATCTTTCCTAACAGTAATGGAATAAGCGAACTAAGGTGGACGTATTACAGAATACTGGTATTGAATTATCTACAATAGTGCGTTGTCCATACTGTCATCTGGCCACCATGTTACTTATAGGCATGCATTTGCAAATGGGAATGGTTGTGAGGTAGCAAGATTGTATCAGATCACATATTCTAATAGACGACAACCCAATCACACGACCTTCACTGTGAAAGCGGACACCCTAAACGAGTGATACCCCAATAGCTGATTTTGAATGGTACTGTGTTCATATTCCTGCAAGGAATTATGCTATTCTTTGGGACATTGCAAGAGATCGATGGGTCAGCTCCAGAACCTATCCCCATGGTACATGTGTCTCATCAGACTGTTTTAAACGTGCTCCATAATGAGACATGCAGTACCGGCATCTTTTCAGAAGGGTCACATTTTGAATGCCTATAATGATTTAGACTAGGATTTTGGACAACCTATGGTTATCATGTTTGCAATATATAAATAATGTAATTGTACTAATCGCAATATGGGAGGGTGTGGGCTATATCTCCTCAACCGGGCATTTCCCGACCTAGGTTCATTGAATATGATTTGCCAAGCACAGCATGTTTAATAGGATCTCAAGGTTTTTCATAATTAATATCTACCCTTTATATATATATATATATATATATATATATATATATATATATATATATATATATATATATATATATATATATATATATATATATATATATATATATATATATATATATATATATATATATATATATATATATCCCACTGAAGAAAAAATATAAGGGTTGTTAAACACAGGTATAAATGTATAAATATATTAAAGGATAAGTTTGTATTTTAAGTCTGACATTTTTTTTACAATCATTCATGATTTAATCCTATAATGTATAATGTAAAACATTGTAAATCGAACCCACTGGGCTTTTAATTTTAATTTTTCTATTTTAGATGAGGCTGATTTCAGTAAAAAAAAAAATTTAAATTTCAGATCATTAAATTTATAAAGAATTATGACAAATTATATCTCATTAAAACGTATATTTTGTTTTTGAGGTAAGTTAATTTTGTATGGTAAAAATTTCTGTATAAATTTAACAAAAAACATTTTCAATTTTTTACTTAAAATCACTCATCACGCCATTTATCACTTTAACAGTAGTTGCCTTCAGACTCTGAAATCTCATACTGCTTGTTTCTTTTACTCCAGAATCACGCAAAATCTCTTTGATGTACCAAAAACTTTTTCTTCACAGAAAATGAAGAGATCTTGGTTTCTCTTGCTACTTTTTCTGGGAAAAAAATTGCAAAGTGTAACAAGCTTTGTTAATTAATTTCCTTTTCCTACCTCTTATTTCTTCTGACGGCTCCCTTGCTGTGTTATCTTCTGTTAATGCTGAACTCTACATGGTTCTACTGTTATTCATTTTCATCCTCCACCAACTCAATCATGCTAAATTTGATTTTCTTATCAAAGCTTTATACAGATAAAATAAAGCACATTCCTCACAGTATTCTTACTTGTGATTCTTAAAAAGTTGTGCTTCTAATTTTCACAATATTATTATAGTTTTATCTGTCTATCAACTTCTATGTTGGTTTCTTGCTACTTGCTATAGAATATTCACCTTTTCAACCTGTGCTGAAAAACGTGCTTTCTCAACCCTAAGAATATCAATTTATTATTTCAACTTGTTCTTTCAAAAAGTTTGAATTTATGCTAAATAGAAAGATTCGGAAACATCTTAATATTTGTCTTGTGATTGCTATTCCATTTTTTTTTTTTAATAATTTGTTCTGCTACTTAAAGCATATTGAAAAGATTTAATAGTCTTACATGAAGTTTTATTAAGCCAGCTTATTTCTTTCAGTATTTGTCCTTCCTCATGTAATGTCTTTACATTTTTCCATTTGCTGTATAGCAATTGTAGAAAATCCATATTTATTATTTAAATCTGTTAACATTAGTGTTCCATTAAATTTTTATATTCCCTTATCCTCTTCAAACCGTTCGTTAATGATCTATCTATCAATTCATTACTTATCCATTCTTATGCTAATCACTCTTCATTTTATAGAAATCATCAACTTACTGAGCTGCAAATGGCATGGTTGCTTCAATGCCTCAAAGCACAGGATTGGTACAAAAAGCCACTAGCACTTGATATGTTTAATTCAATTTAAGCATTTACAATTTACTTAGCACAAACACAAGTAATCTTATATAGTTATCATATTAAAATTTATTGATGTAGTATGTGGTCCGAATCCCAGTTTCAGTAATGTTAGTGACTTTTGCAGTTCAGTCTAGAATGTTTGCAAACTCAAACTAGTTATACATCAGTATATATATGTCGGATAAAACAAGGAAGTGAATTTCACGATTACTTTATTGCTAGAGTTAGATATATACATCCTGTAGTTAAGAAACCTTTTCTTTGTATTGTATTTTTCATTTTTGTCACATTTTAAGGTTAGAATATGAATGTGATGGTTAAGAAAGATAATGGAAAATGCACAAATTAAGCAATCATATTTTTCAGTGAAAGAATATAAATAGGTATATGTACTATCAATTATATCATCCTACATAAGTATCATCTTTCTTTGCAGATCACTTAACTTACATTTCGAAAATGGAAAAGAAAATTGATTTTCAAGGTGAATTTGTCAAGGAGGATTCAGTATCTGCATCAGTAAATGAAAAGGAAGACTTATCTCTTAAATGAAAAACCTTACAAAAATGCCTTTCTTTTTGTAAAAAAGTCTTCTGTATTACATTTTAAATTTTCTAATTACGTCAATGAAATGAGGCCAAATGATTTTCTGGAGCAGTTTGTCATTTCAGTCAAAAACGAAATACCAAAGTTCATATGCATCTATTGTTCCTATGAATCGGATAGGAAAAGCAATTTGAAGAACCATTTGTTGACTCACGTATCACTTCCTCCCCGTTTTAAATGCGTACTGTGCCAATTTGAAGAAGATCATAGGCATGTCATGAGACGCCATATATTAGATCACTTGGAAAAAAATAGTAAGTTCAAATGCCCTATATGTGGGTTCTATATTGAGAATGAAAAGAATTTCAAGTCTCATCTTTTAGAACATACTCAGAATATTTTTAAATGTGACCAATGTAAATTTGAAACAAAAAATGGACACAATTATATTCATCACATATCATTGCACCCAAAAAATTACACTTTTAATTGTGATAAATGTAGTTTTATATCAAAGGAAAAAGACAAGTATGAAAAGCATAAGCTAAATCATAAGTGTAATTCAAAGTCTTATAGTTGCCCAAGATGTTCATATAAAACAGAATTGAAACAAAGCCTAGAGAGACACGTTATTAATTCATTTAGATAAAAAAATATTTAGCTGTGACGTGTGTAATTATACAGCAAACAGAAGAGAGTATTTGCAGATTCATCAGCTCAATCACCACTCTGAATCAAAATTGTTCAAATGTGATCACTGTTTATTTGAAACAAATTGGAAGCATTGTATTAAAAGACATATAAGTAAACATGAAACAGATGAATATTTTATTAATATTTCTTAAAGGGAAAATGCATAATTATTATTATTTGATAGGTTTCAATATTTAATATTCTCATTCTGTGGAGGCGGGGGGGGGGACGCCCCCCTGGGAAGGCGTTCTAAACTGTGAAAAAAATAAGAGAAATTTGAGTTATAATTCAAACAAGCCCGTTTCACTAAAATAAATATATATATATATATATATATATATATATATATATATATATATATATATATATATATATATATATATATATATATATATATATATATATATATATATATATATATATATATATATATATATATATATATATAATATAAGTATAGATATTAAAAGGGAGGGCATAACCTCTTATAGTAGTATAAAAAGTGGGCATGAGCCTTAAAAGATTGAGAACCCCAGAGTTATACAGTTCGCACATACATACCATATATAGCCTTCGGCGATGTTTTAGATGTCAAAAATTTTGACTCCCAAGAAGTTGCTAGTCTTCCCGAACTTTTCTACATTGCAGAAGTATTCATCCCACCTTTTAATTAAATTCTGAAAGGAATGATGGCATAACCACAAAAAATTTAAATAATAGGATGGGAAAATTAAGCCCAAGTACATTACAACCAGAAACATACTCTTCGGTCATTGATGATCCCCATACCAAGAAATTGAGTTTAATAGACAAACCATTTACAGCAAAACGGTCTCATATAAATTACTGGATTTCATGAAAGGAAACCATTCACTACTTTACTGCAGAATGTGTTTCTCGGAGGACATTAATATTTCTTGCTTCACAAAATTAAATTGAAATGGTCTGTGCCTTTTTTTTTATTTATTTATTTTTTTCCTTTTTTTTAACAGTTTGTAAATTTATTTTCAATATAATCTATTTGTTAATTTCTTTCATTTCAAACATTCATTTTAAATTAATGTCTACAAATCTTTCAGTACTTTATATATTTTGAAAATATCTCCAGTCATAGAAAATAATCTCTCAATAAATAATAATAATAATAATAAAAAACGACTGGATAAAATAAGCAATAAAAAAAGGTAAAAAATGTTAAAGCCAAAGTACAGAATGAATTCCCTTGTAAAACATTAATGATTTCTGTCATGACTCTA
>SEYY01001178.1:62500-100000 GCA_009176605.1 Armadillidium nasatum
TCTAGAGAGATAATTAATCGGTAAAAATTATGTCTCTTTGTATCAACTTCCCTCTCTCTCTTTTTTTTTTTTTTTTTTTTTTGGTCATATTCAATATTAAATTAAATGTTAATGATATCAATTGATTTTTTTTTACATCCGTGGGTGAAGACCCCATGATCTAGACACTCATAGGATGTGGATAATTTATGATCCGGAAGAGGCAAACCCTCAAATTTATACGAATAATAATAATAATATATTATTATTATTATTATTTTTTTTTATTATTTTTTATTGATATTATATATATATATATATATATATATATATATATATATATATATATATATATATATATATATATATATATATATATATATATATATATATATATATATATATATATATATATATATATATATATATATATATATATATATATATATATATATATATAAAAAAAAAGAGATACACTTCACTTATTAAATGTAATAAGGTGAATTAAAATTTTTCTTTCTACCTATAATTCAAATGCTAGGTGAAAGGTTGAAAATGTTATCTCAAGGTTACCTACATAGTGAATGTTTACCATTCCACGTTTTTAGAAATGTTTAATCTCTTTTTGATATTTACTGGAACTATTTTTTAGAAGAAGAGATCAAATAATTAATCCAAAGAAATTTCATATAATAGACTCATCTATGTACAATTCAGGCTTCAAGTCATTTTGACAAAAGGGTTTGTGATTTTTATTCGGAAAATGCCTTAGCCATGTTTTTTTTCTTTCAAATACCAACAAAAAACAATCGGATTAAATCACAGAAAAATGTTTGAAATCAACGTTTTAGAGCTTGTCAAATGCTTTACTTTTATTTGATGTTAAATAATAATGAAAATTATGTTCAAATTTACGTCTACGGGAATTTTCAATCAAATACTCAAAACACTGGACCTCTCCCTTATTTAATTTCTAAATTCCTGTAACTTATATATATATATATATATATATATATATATATATATATATATATATATATATATATATATATATATATATATATATATATATATATATATATATATATATATATATATATATATATATATATATATATATATATATATATATATATATATATATATATATGATTATGTATTTTCTGCATTAAATAAAATATGCTGATAAATATGTCTTGCATTTCATATTCAGATCTAAACAATAGTATGAGTTTATCAGCATTGCATCATTTATATATCATAATTAACAAACCCTACAAAAAATTAGTAAATTGAATTTCCCCCAAAGCCGGTTTAACCTAACAGGAGTACGTACCTTTCAGACCCTCAACTATCACCCTTTACCCTCTCCTATAATGTACTATCATTTTTTTTTTTTTTTTTTTATTTTTTTTGAGAATGGTAGACAGTGAAGTAGTTTAGTTCATGGATTTGATAATTGTTTACCAGTGATAATTTTGGGGCTTGACCAGTTGTAGTTTGGGGGATTTGCATGTATTACACATGACCCTTGAAGTAGTTTAAGAATAAATCCTTTCCAGGAAGCAAAATAAAGGTTCATTGTTGATACAAAAGATCACGTGACAGAAAATATAAATTTGGTTAGTTTTGGCTGTGAGAAAACACTCATATGACTCGTAGAAAAGTTACACCAAAATAATCTTTTATTTTTTATGGGTGAAATATCGTTTACTTTGAATATGCATTGTTTTAAGTACTTTAATTTCTCATTACCATTGTTTAAAGGAGAGAGAGAGAGAGAAAGAGAAAGAAAGAGAGAGATGAGAGTCAATTATACATTGAATAAAACATTTTAAAATATTTAAGATAAAATTGCACGGAATTGATGATTATTCTGCTTAAATCTTTCAATTTATATTTATCTTGTAAATCTTCTTTATTATATTTAGATGGGCTGAAAATCCTGATTTACGACAGAAATATTGAGCCCCAAAAAAATCTTTCGTTACGCATTTTATGCTTTAAGAATACGTCTTAAAGATAATCTTACTTTTGCCCTTTAAAAGAATAAACTTACTCTTCCTTTGCTTAGGGTATGTAGCCATCGATCGTCTTTTGTTTTGTTTCTGAGAGCGGACTTCACCAACTAGGGCATATGCCGTCCCTCCAGGCAGACAAAATACTGCTTTGCCTCCACCAGTTTAGAGCGAACAATCCGTTCGCTCCAAGAGCTGATGAAGCTATCGATCGTCTGTCTCTATATGGAGTATGCTTTGCCACGGGATTTGCTTCTATATGTGGTGGATACGCCTATATAACAGTTCTTCTAGAAAACGTATAGTCTTATAGGCTTTTCATCGTTCTGACCTCAGTTTTTTTTTTAACTCCCTTTTAATATGGTCATTCAACAGATACTGTTTTTGTGAGCTTTTAATATTCATGTCTCCACCTTAAGAAGAACTTATATGACTCGTCTTTCTGCACATTCTCATCCTTTTTATGCTGAATTTTGTAATGCGAGGCTAAGCCGTTATTTTTATTCTTCAACTACTACACCACTGAGGTTTGGAACTCCATTTCTTTCTCTTTTATTTTCACGGGAATACTTTTATGCATCTCATGTACTGACATTCGTTTTTTTATTTGGAATATATTTTCTTTAATCCCTCTTCTTTGGTGGGTGTATTGTGGGTTGTGATTCTTTTCACCCGAAGCTATTATAAAAAATAATTGAATGATAATATTTAAAGCATCTATTCAACTGCTTTTCATTTAAAGAGATAATTTTAAAAAATTTTATCACAAAAATTATTACATCCTTTTATAATCATTTATCAGCATGATTATTTTTATTTTTTATCAGTTCCTCTTTTTTTCAATGATAGAAATGTTGCCTCATCGAATATTCTGCAAAAGTTCTCAATCGTAATAACACTTAATTAAATTTAGTACCTTTACTTTCTCAACTGCACAACAACTGTAACAATATATTTTTTGAACTATTAATGCAAATATTTTATTATAAGTGAGCACAGACATCAATTGGCTTATAACTAGTACTACATTACTATAATATTTAATTTATATGGAACTAAGCGTGGCTTGAGAAGTATTTGTAACCGATGACGGTTAAATTCAAAACTTGAACTTATATTTCTGCAAATAAAAATGAAACATTTCCATTGTAGATATATATATATACGATAATAGAAAATCCTTTATATAACGAATAAGCATAATTAATTAAATTTAAGCCTTAGAACTATAATTGGGTAGAACTTAAATGACGTAAATGTGAAGACAAAGTCGATAGTGTTAGTATAGTTTGTGATATGTAGTCTACAAATCTGAAGATACAAATGCATGGCACACAAGCATTTGTCTATAGACCTCGTAACATATACTGTATATATATATATATATATATATATATATATATATATATATATATATATATATATATATATATATATATATATATATATATATATATAATATATATATATATATATATATATATATATATATAGAGAGAGAGAGAGAGAGAGAGAGAGAGAGAGAGAGAGAGGGGACTAAAGACGTAGCGCCGTCCGAAGCCATGAAAGTACACCCAACTGGGCATAACCCGTGGAGTGATAGAATGGGTTAGATCATTCTGTTTCACTCCGTTCCCCTTTGGTTCGTTCCTTTTCGTGTTTCACCTTCTCATAGAGTCTCTAGTGTACCCTCGTCTTATATTGGAGTGTCTATGTTCTCATTATCTCTCTGCCTCATTTCATTTCATGTTCTCACAAAATTTTCAAGCGCTTACTCATACATTATCTTTTGTAGACAAAATAAAAATTTCGAAACATAAAGCTGAATCGGAGATGCTTGGAGAAGTGGGATCCAAAGAATACCCCTCATCTACCCTTCACCCCATCATCACTTGAAAGTTGGCTGCCTCCGATGATGAGGATGATGCCGCCCAGAACTCGCGTCCGGGTTGCCCGAGTGCTGTCTTCTTTTTCATTAATTTCTGCAACATTCGCGGTCTTTTTCTAATTTCCCCTTTGTCGAAAACCACCTTTCTTCTTATAAATCCCATCTTCTGTTCTTAACCGAATCTCAGATTATTGGATTCGCTGACAGCGAATGTTGTTTATTCTCGTTCTCTTATTTGGAGTCTTCTGAATTCTCTACGTTATGAACTTTAAGCTCCCTTGCGATTATACAATTAAATTTATTTGTTCTATCTATTTATTACCTAATTCTACTGACAAAAATGTTTCAACCATTTAAACTCCAAAATAGAGCACATTCTTCTCCTTTCTCCGAAATCATCATTCTAGGTGATTTCAATGTTCACCACCGCCAATGACTTTCATCTAGTTCTCATGATCCATCTGGTGAGCTCGCCAACGACTTTTCTATCCAGAACAACTATGAACAGTTGGTACAATTCCCTAACAGTATTCCTGACTGTCTTGGGGATAAACCCAACATACTTGATCTCTCTCATATCCTCTTATCCTTCTCTTTATACTTTTAATTTTTTTCTTCCTGTGGGTCCATCCGATCACCTTCTTATTTCCGTTTCGTGTTCTATATCCGCAACTACGGCCCCCGCTTTCGATGAGGAGACGCTTCTGGCACTTCGGTTTTGCTAACTGGTCTGACTTGCAATTGTACTTCTTTGTTTTCCAATGGAATGATTACTGATTCCATGGAAAAGGTCCCTCGGAATGTGCCGAGCGCTTTACCGATGTGATTCACTGGCATCGACGAGTACATTCTATATTTTTTCCCTCCAACTAAACCTAACAAACCTTGGTTTAATTCTACTTGTTCTCTTGCTATCCGCCACAGGGATGCTGCCTTCAGGAATTACCGTCGTCTTCAAACCCTAGAAACTCATTCAACTTATATTTCATTCCGGAATTGTGCAAAATCTATTCTCCGTGGTAAATGCAATAATATTTCTGGTTCCTCTTCCTCTCACCATTTCTGTCATTCTGCAAAATATGTCAGCTCTAACTTTGCTTCTTCCTTTTTCCCTCCTTTAGAGACTTCTGATAGCAGAACTGCCATTTTACCTTCTATTAAATCTGAACTCTTTTCTTAAATTTTTGCCTCTAACTCTACCTTAGACGATTTCGGAGCTATTCCTTTTCCTTCAACCCCCTCTAACTTATTTATGCCTCATATTGTAATTTCTTCTAAAGATTCTATCTCTCTCTCTCTCTCTCTCTCTCTCTCTCTCTCTCTCTCTCTCTCTCTCTCTCTCTCTCTCTCTCTCTCTCTCTTTTAGCTTAACACTAAGAAGGCGCACGATCCTGATGTTTCCCCTCCTGTGGTTCTCAAAACTTGTACTTCCGAGCTTGCACCCTGCCTTGGTAAACTATTTCGTCTCTGTCTATCTACTTTTATCTTTCCTTCTTGCTGGAAACGTGCGTTCATTTAGGCTGTTCCGAAGAAGGGAGACCACTCTCAGCACTCAAACTATAGTCCTATTTCTTTAACCTACGTTCTTTCTAAAGTTTTCGAATCTATCCTTAACAGGAAGATTTGGAAACACCTCAATTTTTCTAATCTTATCTCTAATCGTCAGTATGGCTTTCGTAAAGAACGTTCTACTGGTGATCTTCTTTCCCTTCTTTCGGACTCTTGGTCTTCCACTCTTCGGTGTTTCGGTGAATCTTTCACTGTGGCTCTAGACAGATTGAAATCCTTCGATAAGTCTGGCACAAAGCTTTGATTTCCAAACTTTCCTCTTTCGAAATCTATCCTTCTCTCTGTGACCTTCTCTCTGATTTTCTTTCTGGTCGTTCTATAGCAGCTATTGTAGAGCGCCACCGTTCTTCCTTTAAATCTATAAATAGTGGTGTTCCTCATCCTCATTGATCTGTCCTATTTCCTACTCTTTTTTTATTTTTCATGAATAACCTTCTTTCTATTACTTCATCACCTATCCATTCCTATGCTAATGACTCCACCTTTCATTACTCATCTCAGTTTGAAAGACGAATCTCCCAACAGCAATTAATAGACCCAAGAAAAGTGGCCTTGGAGCAACTGACCTCCGATCTTTTTCGTATTTCAAATTGGGGCAAAGAAAACATGGTCGTTTTCAATGTCTCCCAAACTCAATTCCTCCATCTTTCTTCTCTACACAACCTTCCACATAACTTTGACATATTCTTCGAAAACTCTCTACTCAAATCTTCATTAGTCCTCAAAATTTTCGGTGTTTCTTTTTCTCATGATCTTTCTTAGAAAGATCACATTACTTCTCTTTCTAAACTAGTTTCTAAGAGGTTGGGTGTTCTGATGCGCCTTCGTGATTTTTTTACACCATTCCAGTTGCTTGCCATGTATAGGGGTATTGTTCGCCCCTGTATGGAGTACGCCTCACACATCTGGGGTGGTTCCACACATACAACTCTTCTCGAAAAGGTGGAGTCTAGGGATTTTCGTCCTAAAATACTTTCCCTCTTACAAACTCTCTTCAATCTCTTTCTGCCTGTCGAATTGCTGCGTCACCCTTTCTATACTATCGCTATTACAACGGACAGTGCTTTTTTAAACTCTCACGACGCATACCTCATCCACTGAGAAGGGCTCGTGCGACACACCTTTCTACACAGTCTCATCCTCTCTCTATCCAACTCTCCGACTCCAGACTTAACTGCTATGCTCAATCTTACGTGTACTCTACTGGTAAAGTCTGGAACAAACTCCCTTCATCTGTTTTTCCAACTTACTTTAACTTTTACAGTTTTAAACGCCGTGTATCGGGACATGTCATCCATTAACGACCATATTTCAGGTATTTCCCCAACTCTGGTGGAAATCTGTAGACCTCTAGCTTTAGCCCACCAAAGAATAGATATATATATATATATATATATATATATATATATATATATATATATATATATATATATATATATATATATATATATATATATATATATATATATATATATATATATATATATATATATATATATATATATATATATCACTTACTTTCCATGTGACTCATTTTTATAAGTGGTTGAACGTATAAATTTTACGAGAAAGAACACTGAATGTTTAATATGCGTGATGAATTTTTTTATATTCACATATATGTAAACACTACCTCTGAAAAATGATGATAATAATAATAATAATAATAATAATAATAATAATAATAATAATAATAATAATAATAATAATAATAATAATAATAATATATAATAATAATAATAATAATAATAATAATAATAATAATAATAATAATAATAATAATAATAATAATAATAATAATAATAATAATAATAATTAATTAAATTTTTTTGAATGTTTTATTTTCTATAAAAAAATTTAAAAAGTTCTCTTCAACTTTCAATTCTTTTCCTTTATCAAAGATAAGAAAGATAGGCAGATATCATATCGGTACTTCTCTCTCTCTCTCTCTCTCTCTCTCTCTCTCTCTCTCTCTTTTTTTTTTTTTTTTTTTTTTTTTTTTTTTTTTTTTTTTTTTTTTTTTTTTTTTTTGCGTACGAGTGTGTTTCATATTGTATGTACTTCATAATATGCGATGTCTTCTATGAGCATTAAGTTAGGGTCCTTGCCCAATATATATATATATATATATATATATATATATATATATATATATATATATATATATATATATATATATATATATATATATATATATATATATATATATATATATATATATATATAATATATATATGATATATATATATATATATAATATATATATATATATATATATATATATATATATATATATATATATATATATATATATATATATATATATATATATATATATATATATATATATATATATATATATATATATATATATATATATATATATATATATATATATATATATATATACTGAATAGTTTAGATAACAAAAAATAAATTAAAATTTAACTAAATTAAGTTCATTGACTTCCCAAAGAAGTCAGAGTAAACACTCCAGACCAAAGAGAAATATTTACACTCTTTATTATAAGTTATGATACAAACATTTTCTAAAACTGATGAGCAAAAAAGGATAGTCATGAAATGTCCCGAAGACGAATTATACTTTGTAGAATGTCGTTAAGTAGATTGATCTTCTGTAAGTTGGAGATTAGTGATGTGTGTCGTACACGCAACAGATTTCTACCTAACGTCTATCTGCTTTTTTTTGATATGTTTTTAACGTGCACTATATACGAAGGATATATATATATATATATATATATATATATATATATATATATATATATATATATATATATATATATATATATATATATATATATATATATATATATATATATATATATATATATATATATATAGAGAGAGAGAGAGAGAGAGAGAGAGATAGAGATAATAGATACAAAGATAGATAGATAGATAGATAGATAGATAGATAGATAGATAGATAGATAGATAGATAAATAGATAGATAGATAGATAGACAGATAGATAGGTAGTTAGGTAGATAGATAGATAGATATATTGGATTTGTACAGTATATATATAACGTTTGACTGAAGAGTAAGATTGGGTTCATAAAACTTGACTATTGTCGTCGTCATACGCTGAAATATCGAAGAATAAAAAGCGAACCAATTATTTTATTACTCTTAGTTTGTCTTAATTAAGGAAGGAAAAAAAATTGTTTATTATCTAATTAAACAAAGAAACGAGTCAATATTCTTCAATGTTTGTCTTTAAGCACAAATGGTAAGCTTATTAATGCAATGTGAAAATTCCGTAAATATTTTAATAAAATTTCAATTAAATGATAATAAAAAGGTCTGAAATAAACTCCTTTAATTTAGAAGAAAGAAAAAAATTAATTAATTTGAGATGTTAAAATGTTTTAATTTGTTTTCAAGTTCTTTAAAAAGTTTTATTAGTAGTTTTCAAATTATATATATATATATATATATATATATATATATATATATATATATATATATATATATATATATATATATATATATATATATATATATATATATATATATATATATATATATATTATATATATATGAGTGTGTGTGTGTAGGGTGATAAAGGTAAAGAACAAAAGATAAGATAAAATTCTTATCAAATATACAACAGGAACTCAAAATATTTAGTAGTCTCTCCACTATAATAAAAAATAATAAAAAAATAATAATGACAAATCTCTCTCTCTCTCTCTCTCTCTCTCTCTCTCTCTCTCTTTTCTTCTTTCTCTCTCTCTCTCTTTCTTATATTATATATTATATATAATATATATATATATATATATATATATATATATATATATATATATATATATATATATATATATATATATATATATATATATATATATATATATATATATATATATATATATATATACTGTTCACCAGGTGATTGTAAATTAACACATCGGAATGAAACATGTAAATCGACATGTCAGTACTGCCGACCAAGCAACAACAGTCAGTGTAAAAGTGAGTGTAAACTAATAGGCAACCGAATCGGAACCAATACCTTCTACTCCTGGAGTACAGAGTTAGTGACCTATTCAATTGTGATCTCGTATGCTACAGACAATCCCGCAAGATCTGAGAACCTCACGCTACATTGATCTCGTCAGGTATTTATCAACAGATATATAACCGAAGAGAATACAGACATGATCTACATGTATGACACTTTAGGTCGCAGTATGGTGAGTCTTGTGTGGTGGCGCTTGACATTTCCAAGGCTTTGGACCGGGTGTGGCATGCGTCACTACTCTCCAAGCTCCCTTCCTTTGGGTTTCCTCCTTCTCTTTGCTTACTTATGTCTAGCTTTCCCTCGTATCGTTCCATATCGGCACTTGTCGATGGAGCCACCTCTTCCTCCTTTTCTATCAATTGTGGTGTTCCTCAGGGTTCTGTTCTTTCTCCAACTTTATTCTTACTTTTCATCAACGATCTTCTCAGCTCCACTTCTAACTCTGTTCATTCTTATGACGATGACTAAACTCTCCATTCTTCTACTCATTTCAAATCTGCTTCCTACTTTGATTCTTGAATTGATTCTCGTCTTCAATTTTCTGACTCTATTCTTGCCGATCTGGACTGGATTTCCCGGTGGGGTTGCTCTCAACCTTGTGAAATTCAACTCTTTAAAAACTCAATTTTTTCACATCTCCCTCTCGAAAATTTCTCCCAACTTTTCTGTTTCCTTCGAAGACTCTCCCGTCTTACCTATAAACAACATTAATTCTTGGTTTGAACATAAACAATAAATTTTCTTGGAAACCTCATATCACAATGGTTGCTAGGGTGGCTTCAAATAAGTTGGGGATACTGTCAGATTACGGGAATTTTTTTCCGAACAGTTGCCCCAATTAAATAAGAATCTTATTCGCCCTTGTATGGAATACTGTTCTCACAATTTTTGGGGAGCTCCGGTACCACCTCTCTTTTGTATAGGATTGAATCTAAGGCTAAGAGATTAATAAACTGTCAGCTACTTACAAACTCACTTGATCCTCTGGCTCTTTAGACGTGACGTTGACGCACTACCTCTTTTTTTATAGGTACTACAACTGCAGCTGCTCTAGGAAACTGACCACTCGCATTCCACCACTATTGCTTCGCCATGGTATCACAAGGAGCTTTTGCATAAATTTTGTGTGAATATGGTAAAACCCAGGCTGGTCCATTGCGGTGCCTCCTTCTTATCAACCACTTTTGTTCTATGGAACTCTTTGCCATCATCCATCTTTCCTGCTGTATTTAATCTTCCTCTCTTTATTAAGGAGTCCGTCTGTGCCCACCTAAGAGATTTGCATTAGTTGAGATTGGGTGGGTTTCTCTTATATATATATATATATATATATATATATATATATATATATATATATATATATATATATATATATATATATATATATATATATATATATATATATATATATATATATATTATCTTTATAATACATAAAAGTATAAAACTTTGAACATTATTTGTTATCCCCTTTGATGAATACAAAGATAAAAATAAATATAAAATATAACGCAGGATAAATACAAAAAAAAAATCTCAAGATTTTATTCATATTAGGGGATAAAAAGTGCAATGTTCAGAGCTTTAGTACTATTATTATTATTATTATTATTATTATTATTATTATTATTATTATTATTATTATTATTATTATTATTATTATATCAATTGGTGATTCTGGTGTCGTCGGGTCATGATGTGTTTAAAATCAGAGGGAGCAGAAGGGAAAGATAAGGGAAGCATGGTGGAAGATGAGGAGGAGAAAGGTTGGTCGGTTTTGATGGAGTCAGCCTTCAAGAAAGAAGAAAATCGTTTGACAATAATTATTTTCATATTTTATTTCGATATTTAATATAAAAAAAAAGTTAATTTAAAAACAAAATAATAATAATATATTACAAAAATTTTATAAAATATGTTATGAAGCAACAAAAGTTTGAGACAACGTTCTTGTAAAAAGATTAGTTTTAGAAGCAAAAATAGGCTCATCTACTTGAACACTGATTACAAAAGCATATGCTACCCTAACACCAGAATCATCTATATATATATATATATATATATATATATATATATATATATATATATATATATATATATATATATATATATATATATATATATATATATATATTATATATATATATATATATTAAAAGAGGATACCATATACAATAATGTCTATGACATCTAACCATTGCAATTAAAGTACGAAACACAACAATGTTAAGATACAATTTATTTTAATTTCTGTTTCTGACATACAACCATTTTGCCTTGCATGTTATTTTTAATAACATTCACAATTCTCAAAATAATAAATGAATTAAGAAGAAAATCCTCATATAATATTGCAATAAAAAAGTGAAAAAAAACTTAACATGCATTTTTTCTGAATTATTTAACGGGTTAACACTAAGGTATTGATCATTTGCCCATGTCATTTTTTAATTTTGTTTGAGTTAGGTCCATATTTATGGTTTAATAACGCTTAGCCGAAAATAATTCTTCTGGTTTGAGTTTTGAAGAATTGTAACTTGTTTAAAACTATATGAATATATGCCTGCATTTCAAAAATTCTGATTTTTTTTTTTTTTTTTTAAGCTTATAAAGATTTCCTGATAATAGTTTGTGCATTTATGTGTTATATTACTGAAAAATCTGCAGGATGTCGTTAATATGTGCACGTAAGTAAAGATCGAATCAGGTTGGTGGCTATTGTGATTTCACAATAAACGTGATTTCAAACGAATTAGTCTTAATAAGATTTTGGACATTCAAGGTAATATCTAATTATATTTAGTCCAGTATAATGAGTTTAAAAGTTTTGAGTAACTTTAATGCCTCATGATCAAAGTAAAAGTTTAGGTAATTGCATGGTAAATATACATGGTTTATCTCTTACCTGGTATTTGTTATTGAAATTATAAACTGGAAATGTATATTGAAGAAAACTAAAAATAGGTTGGAAAATCAAATTCTCTAAATTAAGTGCATTTAAGATACAAAATTTTTTATCGTAAAGCATGGTTTTCATCTGCAACTTTGACAACATGGTGTAAGAAATTGGGCAGAGAAAGGTAATTAGAAAATATATTAATAATGTAGGTATATAAATTGTTAATCAAACAAACTAGTTCAACTTAACCTAACCTTAACTTATATAGGGTAAATGTACGTTAACAGCCAGCAAATAGGCCTAACTAAATAAAAATAAATAAAAAGTTACTAATATATATATTTTAAATATTTCAAATATCTAGTAATAATGTTATGAAATATTGATATGTTTGTATTGCTGTAAGGTATAGTCATCCTAATTATATCATTTTTTTTTATTTTAAGTACTTTAACTATTTTTGAATTGAATTTAATTTTCTGACCCATTTTTATTATTATTTTTTTTTTTTAATATAGCATTTCCAGTTTATATTTTGAATTATAATTAAATACTAAGTAAGAGATGAACTATGCATAATAAGCAAAGTGAATATTTTTTTTAAGTTATAACATTTTTCAATACATTAAACAAAAGTTAATTAAGGTTGTACTAATGAATTATACTAGACCAAAGGAAAAAATTTATTCTTGACTCTCAAGTATTGATACATAATTTTTATATTTCATTACTACATACAGGGAAAGAACCTTCTCTAAATATATGTTCATGCATCATATATTTATATATATCATATATTTTTTTTTTCAAATTAGCTGCCTTCATTAGGATATCATTAATTGATTTTAATTTGTATTTATAAATATAGTTTAAAAAATATTAATTTTTTACCATAAAGTAGGCGATTACCAAAGTTTAAAAGTAGGCTTTGCATTTTGAAAATTTTGGGACATTAGCTAAGCTGCTTTTATTTGAAGAGGTAAAAATTAGGGTAATTATGTTAAAATTTTCAGTCATCATAAATTTTCTAGTTAGCTGTATTTATTTATATTAATAAATATGGATAAAAATGGGTTCAAATTTATGAAACTTATAATAATCTGCAGCAAAATATTTAAACGAAAATGCCAATTTTCAGTATTAAAAAATTAAATTATTGTGTTTGGTATAGAACCAATTATGATATTTGAACAGAATAATTCCAGTGTCAATATCGATGTTGGGTAATTGCAAGAAAATTGTAAATATCTTTTTTTTTTTTTCTTTTGAAATTATATTGATAAAAAGTATATAAATGAATTAAATAAAGCTTAATGAAGCACAGAGGACCAGTTTTATACAATATATTTTTTTTTTTTTTATAAGAGAAACCAATTTGTATATATAGGGTAGGAATGAATGATATATTAAAATGAAAATTCATATTTGATAAATATCATTATATAGGGAAGATGTAAATTAATGTAGCCTATAAGAAATAAGTAAACTCGCCATTACTTACTTACTAGGTATATAGACAAATGTTCTTTTGCCATGCAGTTATGTAAGTATATATTCAAGTTCAACATTGAAATCAATATATTGGTGTCTCATTATTAAAAAATGGTAACCTCTATATATGATAATTGATGCTGTATATTTTTTCATCTTTTTATAGCAAAATTATTATAATTTTTAGAACTTAGTATTTTTATTATACAAAAGTAGTCTTTTCTAATTCATTATTCTTTAATTAATTTATTTCAATATATTTTTCAATGTCAATAATTTTTTAAAAAATATTCACCTGGTTCTTAAAATTACCCAATATTGATATATCATTAAATATTAAAAGAAGAAATCTCTGCACTACCCAAACAAATATTTGTCACATTTATATTCACCTTGGGTGCGGTAAAGGAAGGAAGCTACTAAAATTTCCACTAGAGTTAGGGAGAAAATAAAAACCTGGTCAAATTAAAGTTCAAAAAGTCCAGATACATGGCATTTGAAGGTGTGTAAGCCATAGGAAGTTGGGATAATAGATGAAGCGAGTGTGTTACAGACTTTTCCAGTAGAAAACATGTAAGATTGAGCATAGCTGTTAAGTCTGGGTTCAGAGAGTTGTATAGAGAAAGTATGAGACTGTGTAGAAAGACGTGTCACACAAGTCCTTAATGGAGGAGGCATACAGCAAGAGAGTTTAAAAGATCAGTGTCCATTGTAATAACAATATTATAGAGAGACTAATGCAATAATTCAACATGCAGAAATAGACTGGAGAGAATAGAGATAGCAGGAGAGTCAAGTTGATAAGACAAAAAGCCCTAGACTCCACCTTTTCAAGTAGAGCTGTATGAGTGGAACTACCCCAGATGTTTGATGCATACTCCATACAGGAGTATTGATATTAAGCAAGCAACTAAGGTGGAGTAAAGAAATTCTGAAAGCGCTTCAGAGCACCTAACCTTTTAGAAGCTTGTTTAGAAATAGAGGTAATGGAATCTTTCCAAGAAAGATCATGAGAAAAAAGAAACACCAAGAATATTAAGGAGAGATGAAGGTTTGAGTTGTGTGTATACGAAGAAGATATAGTTGTGTGGAAGGTTGTGTCGAGTAGAAAGTTTGAGAAATCAAGTTTTGGCGGCATTGAAAACTCTGCCCAAATTTGAAGAATGAGATAGATCAGAGGTCAGTTGCTCTAAGGCTACGTTTCTTGCATCTATTAACTGCTGTTGGGAGGGGTGCCTTTCAAATTAAAAAGAGTAATGAAGGGTGGAGCCATCAGCATGGGAGTGGATAGGAGATGAAGTAACAGAGAAGGTCATTAATGAAAAGCATAAAAAGTGTTGGGGATAGGACAGATCCTTGACAGAACGAACAAAAAAGAAATCAGATAGAAGGATAGATTCTAAAGGAAAGTTTGGAAATCAAAGCTTTGCGCCAGACTCTATCAAAAGCTTTTGATATATCCAATGCAACAGTAAAAGATTCACTGAAATGCAGAAGAGGGAAGGACCAAGAGCCAGAGAGAAGGGAAAGAAGATCACCAGTAGAGTGTTTCTTACAAAAGCCATACTGGCAATTAGAGATAAAATTAGAAGAATTAGAAGAAAAAATGTGCCATACATTTGCATCTTCAGTGATATATATATATATATATATATATATATATATATATATATATATATATATATATATATATATATATATATATATATATATATATATATATATATATATATATATATATAATATATATATGCTATAAAAATTATAATACAATAATGCATGCAAAGGCATAGCACATGAACATCAAGGGGAGTTTACTCTTTCAGGACATCCCAATATCAACATTATTAGTATTGATACATTCAGAAAACAAAAATGGTAATGTTGCTAAACAATAATAAAATATTTTTTTTAATAGTGAAAACTAATATTTAAATGTTTTTTATCATTCAATTAATATAACTTTCATATATTAGAATATATTTCCTGTCTATATTTCTTGATATGAACGAAATTCCAGCTAACACTATTACTGACTTAAAATATAAATCAGAATTGCATTCTAATGAAATGAAAATAAATATAGAAAAAAAAAGAAAAAAAAATTTTTTAAAAAAACTTACAACCATAATTACAACTTTAGCTAGAGAGAAGCAAAATGTGCTAATTTTTTGTAAAAATTTTCTTTTGCATCATTTTCAAACACGACATACCTTTCATAATGCAGAATTGACAGGAATGTTCAAATTATTGTAAGAGTACAGAATAACTACCTTTACATGATCTAATATTTATATTGTAAAATATGGTAAATCCTGACAAAGAAGTTAGAGGTGTGGGAAATACTATTGGTAGCAGACTTCCTGAACTTTTTCAAAAAATATATATATATTTTTTTTTTCATTTCCAAAATATCTTATTCTTGTTTTACTGACATTATAATTATGAATGTTTATAAAATAAGGTAAAATTCATTTACATCAGATGTGCCCTATTTGGATTTGCTCCACAAATTTTAGGGTTTGAGAAATATCAGAGATACATCAATTTCACATCTCTGTAAAACATTTTTTTTTTTTTTTTTTTTTTTTTTTTTAAGTAAAATTATATTTTAATATCAATTTAATTTTGAGGTATTATTTTTTGAAACTATAGTTAAGAAAATTTGTCAAAAAATATCTTTGAAATTAAGCTCTATAATGGAAAAATTTCTGTCAATAAACAAATCAAATTCAAAGCTTTTTATTGAAGGAGAAGGAAGGAGTCATGTTTTGATCTTTTTAAAAAACACAAAATTCTAGAAATTAATTAAAACATTTTAAATACTGAAATGTACTTTTTCTTAAGTTTTCATTTTAATATTGTTCATTTTTAAATTATAATAGTTACTGAGATGTAAAATGAGTCATTAATCACTTTATGTAATATATTTTTCCCTCACAGTGAGCAATGAAGTCCCTGAACAACCAGTCGTATCTCCTGTATCAGGAGCCATATTTGAAAGACGGCTTATAGAGAAGTATATTGCAGAATGTAATGTTGATCCAATCAGTAACAAAGAGTTAACAGTTGAACAGTTAATTGATTTAAAAGGTAATTCGTCTGTATTATTATTGCCCTTTAAATTGTTAAAGTGATTTTTAGTATTGGCATATTTTTTAAACCTTACATTATTTATCAATATAATTCATTGTATTGACCGTAGCATCAGGACCATTTCAATTTTAGGATCCCTACTAAAATTTAATTTTAATTTTTGGTTAAAATATTAAATGTCTGAAAATTTAATTTATAAGTAAATGTTCTTTGTCTTTTGAATTTTTTAAAAAATTCCTTTTGTTATTATTTACCTAAATTTTATAATTACTATCAGGGTTATGAAACCAGTTGACAAATTTCCAATATTGACTATTGCAATTTTAAATGTCCAAGAGTGACTCCTGCTCTCTTTCTTGAGTCATTTTATATATATATATATATATATATATATATATATATATATATATATATATATATATATATATATATATATATATATATATATATATATATATATATATATATATATATATATATATATATATATATATATATATATATATATATATATATATATATATATATATATATATATATATATATATATATATATATATATATATATATATATATATATATATATATATATATATATATATATATATATATGTTGAATACTTGAATTTTTTTATTCATATTTTTCTCTTTCCAGTTCCAACACTTACTAAGCCGAAGCCAGCAAGCGGTACTAGTATCCCAGCAATTTTAAAGTCACTTCAGGATGAATGGGATGCTGTTATGCTGCACTCGTTTTCACTTAGACAGCAGCTACACACAGCTCGTCAAGAATTAAGGTATTTAAGATCAGTAAAAATAATTTGTGTGACTTTGTGCTCTAAATATAAATTTAGGAGGTTAAAATTTTTTGAAAATATTAAATTTGTAGAGTTTCAAGCATAATATAATGTACTCATAAATATTTGAGTATATTAAAAGATATATTTATTTATTTTTTGTCTCACAATAAATAAATAAATAGTTTCTTAATGCTCACAAAACATTCTTAATAAAAATGCTGAATTAAGTGATATTAAAATGTAGTTGAATTTCTTTTCTCCTTTTTGGGTATTACTTATGTTACATTTTCCTTATCATACTTAATAGACTAATTGCACTTTCTCAGTAGTAAAGAAAGCTTCTTGTTCATTATCTAATTAGTTATTAACATTTGTATTAAGGTAGTATACATATTTTAAAATTGTATTTTGCTCGTCATTTTTTATTAGTACATTACTTTCATTTTTCAGCTCCAAAGCTTTTCTAGATATTAATTGAACCATTGAAAAGTTAATATACAATGGCTTATGATTTTGGATTCATCTTTTATAGATTTTGTATTTTAATTTCCCGTTAACATTTAGAAAATATACTTATACTATCTTTTAATTATTTCTGTGAATTTATAGTCATGCCCTTTACCAACACGATGCAGCCACAAGAGTCATTGCAAGACTTAATAAAGAAGTAACTGCTGCTCGTGAGGCTTTGGCTACTCTCAAACCACAAGCAGGAATTGCACCAGCAGCACAAGGTCCAGCTTTGGTACGACTGTTTTTTTTCTTTTATTGTTTTTCCTTAATCATTTTAGTAGATCAAAAATAATTAATTAATTACATTCGATTGTATTAGTTCATTTAATTGTTTTTTTTTTTAAATAATTAATTATTATTATAGGCTGCTACTGCTGATGCTGGAGGTGCAGCTGATGTTCCTGCTGAAGGAGCTGGTCTATCAGAGGATGTTGTTTCTAAACTTCAAGAAACAGCAACAGTCTTGACCCAAGAGAGAAAGAGGCGTGGTCGGACTGCTCCCGAAGGCCTTACACACTCTGAAACTATCCGGTCATTCAGCACTCTTGCTTCTCATCCAGTAAGTTCACTTCTTTGCCAGTTTATCTTTTTATCTTAACCTTAAAAAAGTTTTTTTTTTCTGGTAAATTAGTAGGATTTATTTGTGTAACCTCAAAACATGATAACTTGTTTTAAAAAAATAAAAAAATTTCAATTAGGGCTTTGAACAAGTTTGAAGTTTTTAAATTGGTTATAAAAATTCTCAATTTTATTATTCTAAAGTTTTGTTGTGATAATTTTAAAACGTCTTAGTTGCACGGTGTGCGAATTCGGTAAATTAATGACTATAGTAAAACTAAATAAACTAAATTAACCATGCTCAAATGAAATGTTGAGTGCTATTATTATTTTTCTACATTACTTTAATAACTTTATATTTTAAAATGATTCTGTTATAATACGTGAAAAATGGAATTTTTTACGAAACTTAAGTAATTAATCACTATTTTGTTATTTATTGCATTTATTTATATAGGGATTGCATAGTGCTTCAGTTCCTGGTATTTTGGCACTGGATGTGCATCAGAAAGACACAAGCAAGATGGTTACGGGAGGAGCAGACAAAAACGCCACTGTTTTCAACAAAGATACAGAACAGGTTAGAAGTAACTTTCACCTTAAGAAAGAAATATACGCTTGTAATAATATGTTCAATTTCATAATTGTTTTGGGATTCTTTCCAGGTTGTTGCTATTCTCAAAGGTCACAATAAAAAAGTTACTTGTGTCGTATACCATCCTACTGAGGATACAGTCATCACAGCCTCTCCTGACACGCAGGTAAAATGTTTCTTCATAATGTCCAACATTAATTTGAAGCAAATTTCTGATTCTTTTTCAAATATTAAAATAAAAAATATATTATTAATAGTAGTGATGGTAATTATTTTTCTAGATTCGTGTATGGAATGTTGACACATCGCAGACATTACAATTGATTAGAGCCCATGATGCTCCTGTAACAGGTCTTTCCCTTCACGCTACCGGAGATTACATTCTTTCGTCATCTTTAGATCATAATTGGGCATTTTCTGACATTAGAGTTGGTAGGGTATTGTGCAAGGTAAGATTTTTATTATTATAATAGTAGAAGCATTACAAACAATTATTATCCAGTAGTAGAATTTTAAGTAGAAGTAGAAGCATTACAAACAATTATTATCCAGTTACTTTTCAAGTTTATAAAAGCTTTCTCTTGCATTACACAGGTTAGCGATCAGAGTGCTTCATCTCCATTGACAGCCGCACAGTTTCATCCTGATGGTCTTATTCTTGGTACAGGAACTCAGGATGCTGCGATCAAGATTTGGGATTTGAAAGAAAGGTCAAATGTTGCCAATTTCCCTGGTATGTATTCAAGGGTTACTTTTTCCCTATTTGGTTTTCAAATGAAGGATATAGATGAACATTGGAAGTTTTTTTTGTTCATTTATAATCTTTTAAACTGTATTTTCTTCAAAATTAACTAAGGTGGATAGTTTGTTAGCAATGTTTCTCATCTCTTTCAATATAATTATATAAAGTAAGCTTGCGTATTTAATTTTAGTAATAGTGATTCTTTAATTCTTCATACATTTGCCAACAGTTTCCTGTTAATATAATTTTTATTTTTAGGACACTCTGGTGCCATCAGTTCTATCGCCTTTTCTGAGAATGGTTATTATTTAGCAACAGCAGCAGAAGACTCGACAGTTAGACTTTGGGATTTACGAAAATTGAGGAATTTCAAAACTATTCAGTTAGACGAAGGTTACGAGGTTAACGATCTTTGCTTTGATCAGTCGGGTACATATTTGGCTGTTGCAGGAACAGATGTCAGGTAAGAGAGGGTTACTTTTCGATGTAACTTTTTTAATCATCACTTAATGAAAAATTATCAGTGTTACATAAAGCCATAAAGATCTAATGATTTTCAGTTTTTTTTTTTTTATTTGGGAAAAAAATAAAAAAAAAAAAAAAAAAAAAAAAAAAAAAAAAAAAAAAAAAAAAGCCTAAAAAAAAAAAAAAAAAAAAAAAAAGCAAAAAAAAATTTTTTTTTTGAAATTTATAGTTTTACTTAATCTAAAAAGAGTTTAAAACTTTGTAGATAATAGTAATCTTCTACCTTTATTATATACATAATAAAATCAACAAACTGTGAATTCGTTACATAAGAGGGTAGATGATATCTGAGAAATCTTTTGGAAAAATTACTTCACATGCTTTATATATTATTTCTAGTTAGTACTATGCACTATTATAGTTGAAAAGCAGTGAAAAGTCAATATTACAGTAGTTTATAGGGAGTAATAGTATTCCATTATGTATAATTGTTTTTTTTTTTTCTTTTTAAATATAACAAGCTTTAAATATTATCCGATTTTTTAATTTTGTTCCAGAGTATATTTATGTAAGCAGTGGACATCTCTGAGAGAGTTCAATGACCACACAGCCCAAGCCACTGGTGTGCGTTTCGGTACCAATGCCGAATTTCTTGCATCCACTTCCATGGATAGAACACTTAAAATTTATGGTTCATAGAGCTAGCACGTATTTTGAGCAGAATTTTCAATTACATGAATTTAATTGTAATTATATATTATATATTATTTCAGTAATAAATTATATCTAGTTTTTTTTTTTCTAAAGATCTTGATTGTTTGAAGTTTGCTCTTCTATGCATTTTTTTATGAATATAAAAAAAATAAAATTTTTTGGTATTTTTATTTTTTCCAGAGTTAAGATCTTCACTTTCTCAAATGTATAATACCAAATAAAAATTTTAATATCATTTTTATTTCATTGTCACATTTTTCCCGATACTCTAGTTTTTAAACTTAAAAATATATAATTATACTTTTATTTATGTAATACGCTGGAATCGATGTGAAATAATGACAATGACAATGCTTTGTTGAAGAACTTTAAAAAAAAAAAAAAAAAAAATTGGTCTGTTCAATAGTCTTGCCAGATGAACACACATTTGCAAGATCAAGGTCTACTTTTAGATGGTTATTGGGGAGGGAGAGATTCAAGAGCTTAAAGAAGAGATGCTTTATTATTTTAAATTTATATAACTTTTTTTTTATTATTATTTCATGGAGAAAGGGTAATGGCAGTCTTGTTGAATATGTTGGTTTGGGATACATTACAAAAACAATAAATGACAATCGATCACAAATTAATTTCAAAACCGTTATGCAAAAGATCGTCATTATCGAATTATTTTAAGAACCTATAATAAAATATGTTAGGATTTTCTCACAAATTTATCGCAGAAGTAAGTCTCACTGTTACTAAAATTTATATTAAATATCTTTTCCAAGTTATATCTATAACAATGACACTTCATTCAAAACATTTTAACCTCTTAACATAGCCAATTTTGTTACGTATTTAAATAGCATGGATGTTCAAACTTCCAACAGTATTATTTCCCCAAGACATCATTAAGACATTACATTAACCTATTCCATAAATTGGAATTTTTTTCTCGATTTTCAACATTTATTTTCTCAAAAATATATAAATTATTCTCTCCTTTACATTTACCCAATCTCGCCAATAGTAATTTGTTGACATATATTTTTATCATAAAAAAGTTGGATTTTTCAAAATTAACTGCCACCAACAACTCACTAAATTTTTGCATCATAACCTTACCAGGACTTGCTGGTGCAAAAAGATCTTTTGTTTCAACTATGATATTTAATATTTCCTTAAGCTTTGTTAATTTATAAATTTTTTCTTTTACATTTCTCTAAAATTCTCCATAACCTTTCATCAAATTTGTAGAATTTGGCAACTTTCCTTTTTTTTCTCTCTCTCTCTCATACCACTACTTTCCTACAAGACCTACCCTATCCCTTTTCAAACAAATTCTCGTCCCTTTTTCTATTTTACGTTCTTTTTTGTAACTTTACAATTACTTCCACCATCATGGTTGTTTATGATCTCTCATTGCCATTCAGGAAATATTTATATGAACATTTCTTGAAAACTCTTATAACAATTCCTACTTTTAAGAACTAGTTCCCAAATTTATAGATTTACGAAAAATAAGAAAATAAAATACCTATTGCACTACCAGCTATTTGATGAAATACTCGTGTATTCCTCCTTTCCCTACAATCTGAAAAAGGAAACAAATTTACACACTTCAATAGTAATAAAGAAAAAACTGACGTACTGAAAACTCCATTCGTTGAGAATATGGCACTGCTACGTCAAAAAGTCAAATGTATTCGTGTTGTTACATTCGTATAACAACTTAAAAAAACAAAAACAAAAAAACTCCCAAATATCAAATATTATTATTATTACTGTTGAAATATACAGATATTAGTAATGCGGCGCTGTAAATAAAAAACCATTTGGGTTCCTTTGGGATTCAGCGACACATGCTACACTCTTTTTAAGTGAAACAAAATCATATTGGTATTAAAATATTTTCAAATAATATGCTAATAAAAAAAATAATTATATATATATATATATATATATATATATATATATATATATATATATATATATATATATATATATATATATATATATATATATATATATATATATATATATATATATATATATATATATATATATATATATGGTAAATCAGGGTGCCAGATATTTAGTTGTCAAAAAAAAAAAAAAAAAAATTTTTTTTTTTTTTTAACAATACTAATAGTGGAGTCCTATCTCACTGCCACCCTACCCCAAAAGACTGACTGACTCTCTCACTCACTCTCTCTCTCTCTCTCTCTCTCTATATATATATATATATATATATATATATATATATATATATATATATATATATATATATATATATATATATATATATATATATATATATATATATATATATATATATATATATATATATATATATATATATTCCCAGCATTTATAAAAAAAAAAAAAGCAAAAAAAAAAAAAAAAAAAAAAAAAAAAAAAAAAAAAAAAAAAAAAAAAAAAAAAAAAAAAAAAAAAAAAAAAAAAAAAAATATATTTAATATACATAATATATATATATATACTGAACTTATTACAATTTTTAATTTCCTTATGTTATTAGAGTTTTATTTATTTAAAGTAAAAAAAATTATCAACTTTAAAATAGCTAGAAAATTTTATATTTCTTCAGGAAACAAAAATAATATTAAAAATAGTAATAATAATGACAATAATAATAAAAAATAATAGCGAAATACACTCTGGACTAGTACTACAAGATCTGCAAACCCCGATTTCAACGCTAGTCGAGCTCTTCAGAAGACATAGGTTGATGCCGACTTGAGGAAGCTTGTTGTGTCATGTCATCGTCAGAATCTTCTTCCAAACCTCCTAATAACCCATGGAGAAGATTACCTGCGGACGGAGCCAAATATTATTACCTTATATTAGAAAGAAATTAAAAATTAATACATAGTAATTACTTTCCCATCCAGTATTTTAGTAATATTTATTTTTTCCCTGTAAAGTTACCTCTGGTGAAAAAACGAACCAAGGCTTACGCCACACCAATCAAAGTTAGTAAGTGTTAAAACTTGTACAAATCAACAACCGACATGTCCAAGTACTTACGTTTGAATGTGTGTAAGTAAAAAAAAAAAAAAAATATCTGGAAAAATAGAAGAAAGAGGTCCTATACTTTACCTGTACAATATATGAATGCATGAGTACAGACTTTACCTATAGAATACATGAAAGAATGAATATAGTCGCTAAATCAGGGGTAAGAGTGCTAGACAGAGAAAGGCTGAAACGAGTTGCAAGAACTCGACTCAAAGGAGGAGGCTTGTAATTAAGAATTCAGAAAAGCTGTGTTCATTGTATGAGTGATGTATAAAAAGAGCGAAGAAACAGTTCAACACAGAGAAAGAAATTGGAGAAAGTCACTGAGAATAGGACAGTTAATAGCGCAAAACCTGCTAGACTCACCCCTTTCAAGCAGTGTGTTACAACCACCCCAGATGTGATCGTTACTCCATACCCTTCTCCTAATAATTCAATCTTTCAGAGTAAAGAAATAACACCACCACAAATAAACATCTACAAAACACACCCTATTTTTCCACACTATCCACACCATGATTGGCTAAAAAAATCTTTTAAAAACAAAAGTCACTAAAATATACAACAAATTACAGCTCATATATATCTTTAGTTTTGAAACAAATGTGTTCGTATCTACGTAAATGATCATTAAAATACTACCTTTTTGTATCAGAACGTAAAATTTGCAGTTATATTCATAGAATTTCATCAATATCAAATGGAAATGACCTATCAAAAGCAATCGTCTCTGTAAATCTTTTCACTGAATAGCTACCCACCAACCAATCTCCAAACAGAAATAATTATCATATGATGATTAAAATATAATCATAAACAATTCAACTCAACCGATTCAAACAGTGATTATACACAAACAAAAACATTCAACGATTCAAAAAGTGACTCACCATTAACAACATGTCAAGTCTCTTAGTCTCTCCTGATATATTCCAGTTATCCTAATAACAATAAATAAATTCTCAACATAAATTATTAGCAATACAAATGTCCCATTCATCAAAACCCACAGGGTTACTTTTGATCCAATTTTTACCACATAAGCACAAGAAAAACACGGTTTACTCCATACTCTCTCTCCCAAAATGACTTCAGTAATAAAATATCCTGTTACACAAGTTTTCAACAGATAAAAATTCCTACTCTCCATGTCACAAATTTCTGCAAATTGCACAAGACAGACTAAAAGTCTCCCTCCCTCCCTCATTTTCACTCCACTCCTATTAGCTATGTTAGTCAGATACAGATCGTCGTCTTCCCCCCAACTAAAAAAAAAAATGTCGTTCACTAAAAACATTCATAAAAATATCACCCAATCCTATTTCATCACCCACTAACCAAATTTTCTTACCATCTTTACCCCGAACCCGTCTTTGATATATATATATATATATATATATATATATATATATATATATATATATATATATATATATATATATATATATATATATATATATATATATATATATATATATATATATATATATATATATATATATATATATATATATATATATATATATACTATAGAGTGTGTAAGTCAAAGGAAATTGGAGAAATTGATAAAGGAAGAGCATTCGAAATTTTATAAGTGGAGTACAGAGCTAAGAGGTTAAGTCTGGTCTCAGAGAGGTGGACAAAAAAATTATGAAAATGTGGAAAGGCGACTGTAACGAAATTTCTTCAAAGGTGGGTGTATATAGCTAGAAGTTCAAAGGGACAGTGTTTATTGCAACTGTGATAGTCTAAGGAGAGTGATGCAATAGTACGACGAGAGAGTTCTAAACTCCACCTTATCAAGGTATGGTGTATGTGGAATCACCTCATATATGCAATGCTTAATTACTGTACAAAGACAGCAATTGGGATGGTGAGAAGTTCCTAAGAAGAATCAAAATATCTAACCTCTTAAAAACTTGTTTAGAAAGCGAGATAATGTGATCCTTCCAAGGAAGATCATGAACAAAAGAAACATCAGAAACATTAAAAGCAAAAGATGTGATGTTGTAGTTGCATATATATAACTAATTTGCTTACCAAAAATACCACCTGGTGTCTGATGTCTTACTGGAGGAGGCAAATTGAAAAAGATTTGACCAATTTTGTCCAGATATTCTACATACATAGGATCCCTCTTCAATGTTGGGCGGTACTGCTCACAGAGAATAGTAAACTGTGTAACCTTCCCGCTGAAAGAGATTGTTTTCTTTGGTGTAAGATGTCGAAGTTTAAGCAGTATCTTTACAAAATCATTTTTTTTTATCTCACTAACTAAAGTATATTCTTTTATTCATAGATTGTTAAAACTTTAAAAAAAAAAAAAAAAAAAAACTACAAGAGCTCTGTTCTTTAAAATGAAAATAATCAATATTTCTACTTTCAATTAATTTTTTTAACAATGAGATTACCTTTCCACAGCTGAAAGGAGAAGCCACAGGAAATTTAATAGTGGAAGAAGAAATGGGGGACCTCTCTGATCTTTTATGGTTGGATGCTTAGCAGTGTATGTTTGAAAGGCATCAGAAGCCTCTACTTTCTTTTGCAAACATAAATATCTGAAAAAGAACCAATGTGTTAGAAAGAGGCTGAAATGAAAAAAAAAATTTTTTTATTTCTTATCAAATAAATATAAAGAATAAAGATAATATCATTTACTGAAAAACTGCTTGAGCAAGGAATAAATCTACTTCTGATGGATAGCCTCTAAGAAGATGCAGCTCAACTAACATCGTTGCACAACCTGAACCATCACAGGATCGAATGTAGTGGTAACGTGCACAAGCATAGTTCTTTTCTGCAAGAAAAGGAATAAAAATCATAAGAAAAAAAAAAAAAAACACTATTAAGTAATTGCATATATCATAATTACTAAATCAAAGAATCCCATTTTAAAAAATCTATAAAGTTAATATTTAGAGAAGGTACATCGTTCCTCCAATACCTTTCCAGAGAATCCTAGCTAAATTTTCATGAAGCTTTGGATGGCCTAAATTAAATAATTCTCCAGCAGACCACTTAACTGCTTTGACTAAATACTGATGTCTCTCAGGGGTAGAACAACTAAGTAGTTCAAACAATCTAAAAAAAATACAAGTTTAATAATTTAATATAGCCAACTTAAAAAAAAAAATAGGCAATAGAAAAAATAAATGTTTACTTTGCTATTTTTGATATATTTTCTTCATTAGGTACAGAATTGGACTTTTCTAAAACATCTAACATAAGAAGTGCTAAATCTGCACCACTCGTTTGCTGAAAAATAAAAATAAATAAATAAATAGTAAAAATATTTTTAGAAAGTTTAAATTACTTTAAAATCATTTTGAATTTAAAAAGTTTCAAAAATTTTAACTATCTTTAAAATCATTTGAGTTATAGCTTTTTAAATGTAACAGAAAGTCTCTAGTAAATATAATAATAACCAAGTACATATTGAAATTAGAGATAAGTGTTACCTGGTCATGTGCTAAAAGTAATGAAGCCCCTTCATAAAGGAGTTGTAGAACTTCTTGATATTTCTTCTGTCCTAAATATCTGAAAAAAATTATGGACAAACCAAATGAAGAATTCAATTGAAATTGACCAGGTAAAAGCAAAACTTATTTAGACAAAAAGGTTATAAAAATATCAAAAAAACTTTTATGAATTATTCATTTTTTACTGTAATATTCAAATACAACATTTTTACAAAAACTTAATCAGTGAGACCCTTATATTAATCTTTGTTAAATTATCCGGATTAAGGGCTCCAATTTTTATTTAAAAAATACTTCAAATATTATGAAGAATAAAAAGTGTTAGAAGGCATTTAACTTGAATTTTCAATAAGGCATACACACTTGCCAGATTCATCAATAAGATAATCAAAAAGGAACAAAAAATATTTTTCTGCATTTAATTTTTACCATTATTAAACAGCTATAATTTTAAAATATTAACACATATACAAAATATTTGGAAGACCAATGCAACAAAGTATTCCATAGTTAAAAGTAACCTTCTTTATAAATGCTATTTATAATTTAGTAATTTTGAGAGCGATCAGTGGTATAATGGAAAAGATTTAAAAATAATATTAAAATTGAAACAATTATAAAAAATATATATATATATATATATATATATATATATATATATATATATATATATATATATATATATATATATATATATATATATATATATATATATATATATATATAAATATATCCCGATTAAGGGCTCCAATTTTTATTTAATACATTCAAATATTATTAAGAATGCTTCTCCTCATTCAGGCCCTAACATACGACATGAATCACATTATAGTATTTTTCTTCAGGTTCTAACATACAACATGGATATACACACACACTGTATATGCAATGTTTCTTATGTACTATGTTAACTTGACAAAATAACCTAGCTTAGAATATAAGCAACATGGCAAGAGAGTAGCAATGCCTTCTGGTTTAAAAACATTAAAGTGAAATAATAGTCATAAGAACATAATAATATACCATAAGAAAATAAGAGACAGTCAAAAGTCACAGGAGCCTATCAAGACTGTCCCAGTCAACAAAATTCTAAAGTTGCCATTCTGTATGAAAGGCTTGTACCAGATTCCAGTTTTTCCAATGCAAATAATCAAATCCTTACCATTAATTACATTATAATACAGTATGTAAAGTTTATTAGCTAAACTAAAATATCATCTAAGTTAACATGCAAAGTCACCAATACCCCAAAGGAATGTCAAAACCAAGACACAAAGACCCAAAAAAACTGTCAATTATATTATACCTTGATAATCCATATATTGATCCAACTTTTTCTTTAAAGGTTAAAAGAGAGTTGCTATCAACAATATCCTGTTATAAACCATTCCAAAAATTAACCACTATGTTGCTGAAAAAATACTTTCTCACATTCAGATAGCAACCTTTCTTCTTTATCTTTTTATTATGATCTCTGGTGAGTTCATTGTGTTCTGATGAAATAAACTTACCCACATTTACTTCATCAACATTTTGAAAACCTGAATCATATCTCCTCTAAGATACCTTCTTTTGATGGAAAACATCCCAATTGTAACTCTTGTTTTCAAGTCTTTTACTTGATAGAGTGCATCGAGTGCTCTGTGATGCACTGCTTCCAGCTTCTTAATGTATTTTCTTAGAAAGGGAGTCCAAACCTGTGCACAGCACTCAATCAATAGAAAGATGATATTCAAAAGAGCAAATCTGTTGCATATGTCCTCTATTTTAGCTAACCTCATTAAATTACATTGCTGTATACCTTCCTATTTTTTTAATGGTTAATAATCAATATTTTATATACTTTACATACATTTCATGAAAATCAAAGGTTTAAACTATATTATTGGATAAGTAGTCTACCTAATCTTCATACAATGCTAATATATATTTATTTATCCATTTTTTTATTTTTTTAATAATCTAAATATTCACATTAAGAACCTTCCAGCAAGTTCATCAGCACTTAATATGCATACACACCACAATTTTATTCAAAGGTGCTAATAACATGTAAGATGTCACTGACAACTACAGTAATGAAGAGTTGAAATTATATTCAATAAAGATTTTAAATATCTAAAACAAATAAAAAATTTATCCTAGATTTTTACACTACAGTAATGGTTAGTTCACCAGTTACATTTACTCCATGGTTCCTAGTCAAAATTTCTAAAACTAATAGAGAATCATTAAATTCAATCCAACTACTTTGTAGACTTTTATGTTCTAATTCAGATTTTTAATAATTTATAGAGAAATTTTCTATTAATTTTTTCTTTTGTTTAGCTTTTCTAACAAATGTAATTGTCCCTCCTACTCATAATTTAAAAAACAATTAGAATTCATTTAAATTAAATTTGACTCCTTACAGAACACAATACTGGCAGGTTATACTGAAATTATTTTTATTTCTTTTGTTCAAAAACAGTAATTATCCCCAAAAAATAATAATAATGCTCTATATCTACAGTAGCTAACAGGCCTGGTCTCTTTAAACCATAGCTCACCACTGGCCACTTACAAAATCCTCTTTCTAATAAAATATAAAAATTTTAAATAATTATATTTTTTATATTGCTCATAAGGTTTTTTTTTTTTCCTTTAAACTATATCTTTTAAGTAGAAATTGAGTATATTTTTCTCTCATTTTTTTTTTTAATCTGTAACTAAAACAATTTATAAAAAAATTTGACAAGTATCAAATAACTTTAGGGTAAAAAAATATTCCTTTCATTTATAATTATAATAAATTTTCTCCATTTACCTTTAATATAAGCTTAACACAGTCAAGACTTAACAATATTTACATAAAACCTCTTTGATATAGTATTGTTATTGTTATTATTTGTTTGGACTGGGACAGTCTCGATAGGCCCTTGTGGCTTCTAACTGTGTCTATTTTCCTATGTTCCTATGTCCTCCTGTACATCAAGCAGTACTAGCATAACAATTTACCAAATGTTACTAACTTGTAAGTGTTCCATTAATTCTACCTTTAAATACTATATATAATTATTAGATATAAAATATTTCAAATAAACATTTTTATTACAAATCTTACAAACTAAAAACAGAGAATGGCAAAATTGGAAGTAGTATTGAATTTTTCAAAACTGACTTTTAATAGTAAAAGTAACAAATAATTCATTTACATTGCCATATTTTCTTAAATAGCTGAAAAATTTCTTGAACCTTTAAAAAATTCAACATAGCCTTACACTGTACAATAAGAGGAAAACATGAATTCCAATTTTCTTAAAATAGGATAAATTAACTTTGCATACTTCCAACAGTCTGGCATGATGTTACACCTGTCAAAAGCATTATGGTCAATTAGTAACCATGTATAGTTTCTTAAATATACAGAACAGCCTACCTGAAGTATAAAGTCCTATACATCTGATGAGCTTCATAAAATTTTCCATCATCAATAGAAGCTTTCAATTTTGCTAAAACTCGTGCAATACCTCTACTTCCTTGGCTCATTATTATTATTATGATATATATATTACCTACATAAACCTGAAAAGACTGTCGTCCTTAACAAAATAATTTACACTTATTTTTATGAAGTTTGTATCAATTCATTAGGTTTAAAAGAACAGAAGGTATACTGTAAAGATAGTTTTGTTTGTGATATATATATATATATATATATATATATATATTATATATATATATATATATATATATATATATATATATATATATATATATATATATATATATATATATATATATATATCAGAGAAGAAAGTCCACAACCTAACATAGGTTACATAGCCTAAATTAGCCTACGGTACATTTATGGTGAATAAGACACATTTCTACAATATAGAAAGGGTATCCAGCCTGTAGTTTTTCGGCCGCCAAAAAAAAATTACTTTTTATATATAATTGTAATTTGTTTTCTTTCCTTCTTAGAAAATAGAAATTAAACGATAATTATAAAATTATTTTTATAATTTCACTCCTTCATCTATTATTTCAATTGCATATAATTTCAAATATTTCATTATTATGTTAATCAATTTCGATAGAGGGATTATTCTTCACTAATCTTTATCTTGCTAGTTTGATGTATTTTTCTCATCAATTGACAGCATGGTTTTTAGTATATTTTAAAATTTGTCACACTTGTTACAATTTAAAAATGTAAGGTTTTAAAAACTATTTATATACTTTTACTGTTTTGTCTATTGTATATACCTTTGTTTATTTTGAGTTTCATTTATATTGGAGACATTCTATTGAATTCTCTTGCTTAGTTAGGTTTTTGCAATTTTTTTTTTCTTTTTTTTTAATGTGGCAACATTAACACGTTGCCACTTCGAAAGCTGCCACTTTCTGGCACTTAACTAAAAAACAATTGTTTCAACAGCTTCAATGAAACCCGCTTGGGTATTTTAAGGTATTTCAAAATGTTATAATTTTTATATTTTCTCGTAAAACAGAGTTCAAGTCAATTTTGTAGAAGAGTTGAAGTATTTTCTTTTCCTTAAACTTTACTACAATAACCTTTCAAATAAATCTTCTACTTTACCTCTATCTTTCTTAAATATATTATATTTGTATATTAAGGAACTTTGAGAACCAACATTCTTAGAAAACCAATCATAGTAAGTGTCCTAAATTATTTAATTGTAACGATAATTTCGACGCTTCTCTTTCAGGTCAAGGTTTTTAAATTATAAACTTAGCAAAATTCAGCAGATATTTTATTAGGTATGAGGTAACTTTAAATTCCTTACTTTCTTTCAGTATTTTTTTTATAAAAACTATTTATATATACTTTCACTTTTTTTATCTAGTGTATATACTTTATCTATTTAAGTTTTCTTTTATATTCTAGAAATTATATTAAATTTCCCTTCATAAGGTTTAATAAAATAGTTTTTTTTTATCGATGTGACACTCAATAGTTTGGCACAAAGAGCTGAAGGCTTTAAAATAAGCACTTTTTCAAATATTCGTCAACTCACTTCGACGTTTTAACAAAATGTAATTTTTTTTTTTGTTTTGTTTCTTAAGCAATTATCAAAACTTTTCATAATTTTCATTTTTAAAATTTAATATATGCTTTCTTAAGGTAATGGAAGTTCACATGTTGCACTTAAATTAAACAGAATCATATTGGCGTTGCTATATATGAGGTTTTTCCTACTAAACAAAATTCGTCACCAAATCTAATCACTAATGTAAATGGATTTTGAGACTACAGTAATTTGAGTTTTAAAAAATTATTTAATAATTAACAATTAATAATTTATTATCTTGGCTATCTTCATATGAAATATTCTAATCAATTTAGGAGAAATTAAAATCACCTATCATAAATATGCCTATTTCCTTATCAATGATGTTACCTCATTCTCACTTATCGTTGCTACATGCAATTCTCGTCTTGACCAAACCATCTGTAAAATAATCTTAATCTATCATTTTGTAAGATATAAAAATGTCTGGATATTAAGATTCAATCTTTGAGCTAACCTTGAATTCTGATCTTTGTATAGACTGAATATTTAATGTGCATGTGATTTGATAAATGAAGTTTTACTATAGCATGTAAATGAATACATCAACTTAGTCCGTTAACTTGTATGAAATGTAACAAAGACATTTTGAAAGTTTTCCTTTTTACTAAAGAGATTTGAAATTGATTATTTATTATTTTTAATAAATAAAATTTTAAAGGAAATATTTAAAAGATACAAAGTAATGTCAAAAAGATTTTTTTTTCTAGCCTATTCCAGATAAGTTGAAATGTTATTGTTGAAATAGTTGCATTTATGTTAATCAGTAAGACAAATTTTGTGAATATAAAATGTAGAAATAGTATAATTAAAGCTAGTATTGCCTTTGAAATGAAAAATAAAAATAAATAATTTTAAGACGAAACTAATGAGAAGAATATATATATATATATATATATATATATATATATATATATATATATATATATATATATATATATATATATATATATATATATATATATATATATATAGAAAATTAATGTCTGCTATTGGACTCGAACCAGCGACCTTTAAGATGGTAGTCTTATGCGTTATCCACTAGGCCACGGCGATACTTAAAAGGAAATCGCTTTGGAACTTGCTCACAACATGCCGTCGCAACTTCAAATCCCAAAGGACCTCCCCGACCGCAACTCGGGCAAAGGGCAACGAGGTCAAAGGTTGAGTCCATTATTCGCAGACAGTTATATAATAGAGTTTTTAGTCTGCTAAAACTCTCACAGACTATTTCTATATAGAAAATTAATGTCTGCTATTGGACTCGAACCAGCGACCTTTAAGATGGTAGTCTTATGCGTTATCCACTAGGCCACGGCGATACTTAAAAGGAAATCGCTTTGGAACTTGCTCACAACATGCCGTCGCAACTTCAAATCCCAAAGGACCTCCCCGACCGCAACTCGGGCAAAGGGCAACGAGGTCAAAGGTTGAGTCCATTATTCGCAGACAGTTATATAATAGAGTTTTTAGTCTACTAAAACTCTCACAGACTATTTCTATATAGAAAGAGTCTGTGAGGATCATAGGTAAAAAACATCCTAAAAAATACCCCTCATCAAATATTGCAGTACTCGTGAGGCGCAAATTTTTTAAATAAAAAATAAATTAATAAATTAAAACAATTTGTATGTGAGTTATAAATAATAGTACGAAATATAATAGTAATAATGAAAAATAATTTAAAAAATAGTAGTATTAAAAAAAAGATGTAAATTATATTAATTAAAAAAAAGTTTTGCATGAAAAAAAAAAAACAATTCTTGAATAAGTCCGGAATCGGAAGTGGAATCGAAGTCCGGAATCGAAAATGGAATTGGAGTCCGGAACCGGAAGTGGAATCGAAGTCCGGAATCGAAAGTAGGAATTGGAGTCCGGAACCGGAAGTGGAATCGGAGTCAGGAATCTCTAAATCGGTAAATTTTTGTAGATTTAAATCTGAATCCGGAGTACGTTTATTAAGACTGATCGAAACCGGGACCTAAATCCGAAAAGGGTTTGAAAGTCGAAATGTTCATAAGTAGTTGTACCTAATCGGATCCGAAATAGGTTTCGGTGTTGAAATTGGAACCCAAACCAGAATCGAATTCGGAATCAGAATCGGAACCAGAATCTAAACTGGAATTGGAATCTGAACCAGAATCGAATTCGGAATCAGAATCGGAACCAGAATCTAAACTGGAATTAGAATCGAAACCAGAATCGAATTCGGAATCAAAATCGGAACCAGAATTTAAACTAGAATTGGAATCGGAACCAGAATCGAATCGAAGAACTCGAATTAGAATCGGAACCAAAATCGAATTCGAAGTCAGAATTGGAACCAGAATCATAACTGAAATCGGAATCGGAACCAGAATCGGAATTGGAACAGGAGGCAGATTATCTTAAAAGAGATTCCACAATCCTGAATAAATAAAGATAAATTCTTTTGTAAACAATAATAAAAATATCATCGAGCGACACAAATAAAGAGAAGAAATTAACAAAAGTAATATATATATATATATATATATATATATATATATATATATATATATATATATATATATATATATATATATATATATATATATATATATATATATATATATATATATATATATATATATATATATATATATATATATATATATATATATATATATATATATATATATATATATATATATATATATATATATATATATATATATATATAATATAATAATAATAATAATAATAATAATAATAATAATAATAATATAATAATAATAATAATAATAATTTCTTTACTGGCACCGATTGTTTCCTCGATTTTAGCATTCAGTACTTACGAGTAACTGTTAGCCTAAGGCGGTGTCTGTAGTAGGAAGGAACTCTTTCTGTGTTTTACAGTGACGAACATTTGGTACACTTTTCAGTAATAGTTGAAGGCGTATTCTTATACTGACAATTCTATTGTTATATATATATATATATATATATATATATATATATATATATATATATATATATATATATATATATATATATATATATATATATATATATATATATATATATATATATATATATATATATATATATAATATTAATAATATAGTGTAAATTAAAAATAATAATATATAATAATAATAATATATTAATAAATAATAATAATAATAATAATAATAATAATAATAATAATAATAATTAATTTTTTTTAAATTTAAAAAAAAAAAAAAAAAAAAAATAAAAATAATAAATAATAATAATAATAATAATAATAATAATAATAATAATAATAATAATAATAATAATAATAATAATAATAATAATAATAATAATAATAATAATATAATAATAATAATAATAATAATAATAATAATAATAATAATAATAATAATAATGATAAAAGTAATTATAATTATAATAATAATAAGAAAAATTATTAAATATAAAAATAAAAATAATAATAATAATAATAATAATAATAAATAATAATATAATAATAATAATAATAATAATAATAATAATAATAATAATAATAATAATAATAATATTAATAATAATAATATTAATAATAATAATATGAAATTTAATTTTTCTTGTGAGTGTGTATGTGATAATAATACCAAAACAAAACACTGAATTTTTGACGTATGTGTTTGTGTAGAGAATTAAAAAGTGTCATATTAGTAATTAGCAATTTAAACATTATAATAATAATAATAATAATAATAATAATAATAATAATAATAATAATAATAATAATAATAATAATAAATAATTAAAAAATAAAATTTTAATAATTAGAATTTTTCAAATTTTTTTAGAACGCGTGTTTGTGTAATAAGAAAATTTTTTTATGGGAAAATATCAATTGGGCTCGGGGTGGGGGCAGATGGGGGGAGAGGGGAGGGAAAGACATTTGAGGTTTGAGGGGGGAGGGGGTGGGGTTTAAAGGGTAAAGAAAATAATGTCAGTAGTTTAGGTCACTGATAAAAGCAAATGTTAAGGTTAATCATTAAGTTATGTAACAATGGGTAACATCAGTAACACACACACACACACACACACACACACACACATACACACACGCACACGCGCATACACCTACGCACAATCACACATTCATATATATATATATATATATATATATATATATATATATATATATATATATATATATATATATATATATATATATATATATATATATACTTTTGTTTTTTGCTTATTGCATTATAATTACAAATACTATTGCTAAATGAGCTCATAATTATTAATGCTCAATAGAGTAACAAAACAATAATATAATAATAATAATAATAATAATAATATATAATATAATAATATAATAATAATAATAATAATAATAATAATAATAATAATAATAATAATAATAATAATAATAATAATAATAATAATAATAATAATAATAATAATAATATAATAATAATAATAATAATAATAATAATAATAATAATAATAATAATAATAATAATAATAATAATAATAATAATAATAATAATAATAATAATAATAATAATAATAATAATAATAATAATAATAATAATA